>CM041786.1:79377562-79638275 GCA_023375725.1 Nephotettix cincticeps | reverse complement strand
AAACAATACAACGAATACGTTTTCTATCAAAACACGGAAGATTTTGGAAATACTCTTTCCTGCTTTTATTTCGCACAGTTATGTTACCCTAGAGTTTTCACAAATTGTTTAGTAACCTGATAATTTTACATTTATTACATACATAAAATAAATATTTATGAAAAACCTCTATTCACATATTGTTCTTTGCCGTCTTCAATCAAGAACTGTCAAACGTCTATAAACAGCTGTTTTGGTTTGCATTGTTTACATTTGATTTTCCATAAGCGTAATGTTAAATTTTTAGATTTTAAACTTAATATTACAAGAAAACACGAATTTTCCTGGACATTAGACCTATCTAGAACTTATTTTCTACTCGGAAATTAGTTATTTCCAAAATTTAAAGAAAATCCTCGGCGCCGTTTTCGAGATCCGTGTGCAAATATATATATATATATATATATATATATATATATATACAAACCTTGCTCGTATTATAGTATTGGATATATATATTATATATATAATATATATATAATTAAAAAATATATATAATTTTTAAATTTATATACCATTGTTTTTGGTCTCTGCACCTAAAAAATAATAATATAGTCCCAGGCTTATGTCTTGTCATGACACCTACAGTAATAGCTTTTTCCTTTGGGAAATTCACTAAAAAGACAATCTGTAATAAAACTATCAGTATCATTTAATAATTTATTGTTTCAAAAATAATAATCCAATTTATGAAAAAAAAAACAAATACCCCCATCGCAGCAAACCTGCGTACTCAGCGAATTTCCAAATCAATAACATAATAATAATATATGACAAGTTTTATCATTATCTGTCCATAAATATAAGTATTATTTGCCTACTCTCCATAGGATTAACATGGGCGAGAATAAGCAGGTTTGCTGCTGAGTGGAATGCTGAAAGTAGGTGTTTCTAGTGACAATTTATATATTGTATTTATTTATTGACAATTTATATCGAGTTTCATCAACAACTGTCCACAAATAAAGGAGTTTACCTAAACTCCTTTTCCTATGATGAACATAGGAAAAGAATATGCAGGTTAGCTGTCATGATAAACACATAAACTATGATTTTTAAGCATAAATGTATGGATCTCAACCATATGAAGCTAAATATCAGGTTTCATAAAAAAATATTAGATAATAAGTGAATATAAGCGCCAGGAGAGAAGTCCGTTGAGCTCTAGCCAATAGGACACGGACGCGACCGCGCTGTTGCCATATTGTACGCTGCCTCTCGTTTTCAAGCAAAAAGTGTCAATAATGTCATTAAATACTATATTAACTAACATTTTTTATTATTTATTATTTATTTGAGTTTGTGATTATGGTTATTACATTTTAATTAGTTTATGTCAATGTAAATAGATAAATGTGTAATAACCTGTATTTTGTTCTAATAACCCGAAGATTGAAAATATAAATATATAATTTTAAAGGTTATTTACATATACAGTGCTACAAAAATAAGGTTTGTCCGGTTTATTTATGAGTACTAATTCAAGGAAGCCGTTGTCCTGATGGAAGGTTGTCAAAATGTCGGTGATATGCAACCCAGAGAGCACTGTGATGCAATTTCCTATAATAAATATATAGATTCTTATTTCTTATTGAAAATATAAACCAAATGTAAATCTTTGATTTTTATTTCTTGAATCTAAATAATTTTACAGGCCTCAAAACATTAAAGGATAAGTATTTTTGGTGGTAGTCTGGATTTCAACCTACAGCCTACTTTTATTAAACATAAATAAAACAATATAATTTTCATATTGCTTGATAGAATATTTTATCTAGTTTGTATAGTTTAAAAAAAATTTTAAAACAAAATGTATAGTTTTATAGCTGTATGTTATAAAGTGAGAGTTTTATAGCTAATATACGTGACCCAAGTGTCAGAAATAGCCTAGTGGTTATCATAGGGTTAAGGATAAAATAGCATCACTAATAATTAATAATAATCTATAAATATAATATAATTATCGATGTAATGTAAATTACGTTATTACATATAATTGTATATACACATAAATACATATAATTGGAGATAAAATAGCTAGAAATGAGTTCGGCAACGTTGCGCGAAGCTGATTGGCGGATTCAAAATCACCAGCTTTCTTGGCCCCGCCTTCAACGGACTTCTCTCCTGGCGGCTGGTATAATTATACTCGGATAGAGCCAAGTTTCAAACAGTGCAATTAAATCAAAATCTTCATTTAAAACTGATTGATAAAATTCACAAGTTTCAGTTCTCAAACCACGTACATTTTGATATTAAATATTAAAATTATGGCGAATCATAGCTCAACGACAAAGAGAGAGAGAGAGAGAGAGAGAGAGAGAGAGAGAGAGAGAGAGAGAGAGAGAGAGAGAGAGAGAGAGAGAGAGATAATATGTCCAGGAGATTTCGACATCAATTGTTGATCCCAATAGTTTTGATTTTCTCTCAGTCGAAATATGGGGAATTTCTTGCATTTGTTCGTGCGTCGTCTGCTAAAATTTATCTGTGTGGTTTTTGGATGGATTTAGAGCCAGGTCGTTTTGCAAGGAGTATTGAAGAGCTTTATCTATTGATATTAGGATGGCTGAGTGTAATTGTTGAGCGTTGTCGTCTGCAAAAGAAGGGTTGTATCATCTGCATACATTATGGTTTGGACATGGCTGTCATTGATGACACTGGGGAGATCATTTGTGAAGAGGATGAATAATAAGGGACCAAGAACTGGTCCTTGTGGTATACCTCTGCTACTGTAGATTTTTTTTATCTATATACACATTTCCTCCCATTATCTTGTTGAATTTCAGAAATTTGTCTCCGTCCTTTCAAGTAGCCGGCCACCCAGTCTTTTGCCAAGCCTTCTATTCCTAGTGATGGCAGTTTAGTCATGATGAGATCTAAGCAGTCGAAAGCTTTGCTGTAATCTAATATGACAGCTGAGACATGTTTGTGTTCAAAACTCACAGAATATTAATTATTCTATGAATTTTGTTAAACCTTTGCGCTCGGATGAGTATTTTATAACTTGTCCTGTACACTCGGATGTCCAGATGTACTGGTCGTCACCATTTTCTCGCCGAAGTCAAATTAGTTTTTATATAAGCTGTCCACACCGCTCAGATGGCCAGTGGTGCTGGACGTGATTAAATCCGAGAAGCGGTAGGAAGGCCAGCAGCACTGGCCACTAAATATAATCATCTGCTTCTTTTTTGAACATTATGTGCTAGGTTTGGGATGTGCTGCAGTCTTTCGGGAAACTAATGAACTAGCGAATCAGATGAATTCCCGCTTTTAAAACCATACATTGTTGGAAATTAAGGTTATGCTTAGTACGTTGTTCTGCTGTTCTACTGTTGCGTTTACTGAGAAGTGGTGATATTTAATGCTAATAACAGCTGGGTTTTTATTAAATAACTGTACATTTTATTACTGTAGTACCTGGTGACCGAGCTTTGCTCGTATAAAATAAGACATGCATTATAAAAATTAATTAGACAAATTAAAACACATTTATTACTTAATGTGGTTTAAATAAAAACCGATTTAATACACCAAAGTTAATATAGCACTGAACAAAAATTATTGACCCCGATGGGATTGGATCACACAACATTTGATTTCCAAGGCCAGCGCGCTACTACGGCGTCTGCCAAATGAGCGGTGCCGTTTAAAGTCTTTTAGCCAACCTTAATTGTTTTAGCCGATCATTTACTGTTTAATCCATACAGTTATTATTAGCCTGTGATCAACTGATTTTGTTAGAAATGGAATGAGGATTGAAAAGCAAATGAGAAATTTAATTTACACCTATTAATTGGTTCGTTACAGTGACTTCAAGCAATATAATGAATACATTTCTTTTATCAAAACACGGAAGATTTTGCTAATACTTTTTTCTGCTTTTATTTCTCACAGTTATGTTACCTTTAAGTTTGGTACAAATTGTTTGGTAACCTGATAATTTTGCATTTATTACATACATATAATAAATATTTATGAAAAACTCTATTCACATATTGCTCCCCACCATCTTCAATCAACAGCTGTCAAACGGTTATTAACAGATGTTTTGATTTGTATTGTTTACATTTGATTCTCCATAAGCGTAATGTTGAATTTTTTGATTCCGTTTTTGATTAATTTGTATTAATTGTTATTATATATATATATATATATATATATATATATATATATATATATATATATATTATACAATATAACCATCATTAAGGTTATAAACTAAAATACCGCCAATAAACGATCACATGTATTGTATGTATTATGTTTATTTTATGTATTATGTCAACTTGGCAAGGATAACATATCTTTATTTTTGTTATTATTACGACTATTGTTATTATTATAATAAATGCAAAATTATCAGGTTACTAAACAATTTGTAAAAAATTAAGGGTAACATAACAAAACAATTGAGGTTGGCTAAAAGACCTTAAACAGCGTTGCTCATTTGACAGACGCCGTAGCCAAGTGGCCAGCGCGTTGATCTAAAAAACTAAAGGTCACGAGTTCCATCCCCATCAGGGGCGATACTGTTTGTTCAGTGCTATACTAATTATGGTATATTATATCGGTTTTATTTAAACAACATAAATGTTTTCATTGAGTAATAAATGTGTTTTAATTTTTCTAATTATTTTTATAATACATGTCTTGTTTTATACGAGCTAAGCTCGGTCACCAGGCACTTAATATATTAATAGTAACCACCGTAGATAAATGTAAACATAACAATAAATGATAATTTAAATTCAGATGACTTGAGGCAATTATTGGAGGGCTATGACGAAAATGTTTTGTTATATTATTTAATTGTGAAATAGATAATGTTGTATTGACACTATTCTTTATTTTCACTTTGTTTGCTCTTTATTGTCCTTACAAACATTATTGTAAACCAACCAGGTTTGACCCAAAAATAATTCCGAGCTAGTGGGGGATAGGTTGCTTTATACTTTTAGTTTTAACTGAAATGGCGACCTACCCAGGTAGGTATTTTAAGCCAAGTATGAATGAGGAATGAATGTAGGATGATTGTGGCGCGATCTTGTAGTCTTGTATATGTTACTTAGACAGGACTGTTAATTAATAGCCCAACAGCCGATGGCAACTAATGGACCTACAGTTTAACGTGGAATCCGAACCACGACCTCTGAATTACGAATTGGTCTAATTATGAGGATGGTCTTTGCGGATTAACATAGAATTCAATAGTGCGGATGTTAATCCACACAAGAGAACACTACATCCACCGACCATCTATCACAACTATCCACAATTCGTGACCTCCAAGTAGCTGGATAACAGGACGTCGCCACCGTCCCAGTCGATCATGGCTGCCGAGCTGACCAAGGAATGTAGCGCGGCCAGTATTGCTGGGCGCTGGCCACCCGAGCGGCAAGGATAACATCACGGGAAGTAATTCTGAGCTGACAATTTCTGACAATTCTGTATACATATATATGTATATATTTAATTAATATATTCAGCAGTGATTTTTCGCCTAAGATATCTAAGTTTTAGATTATAGTTTTCTTTCTTTCGTCATCATAGTGTATTGTAAACTTACCCATTCGTCTTGATCTGACTTTTACTGGGGCATAAGTAATCTAAGATTTGTCTAATCGTGGTTTTAAATGCATTGTATGCCTCCTCCACTTAATGGGCAGTATGCACCTTTTTCGAATTTTCTTTGATAAATTCATCCCTCATGTTGTTGAGGTGTTTTTAGTAAATATTCTCTTTTGTGTGTTTTCTATTTTTAGGTCAAGTTTTTTTTGTACAATAAACTTTCCGGTTTAGCCAGTGTGATCTGATATACCAGAGTTAACTATTGTACATGTTATATCCTCTTCAGATATGATTTGTGCAAATGCAATTGATGGATGTTCTACTGATGTGATTAGTTATTCTGGTTGCTGGAAGTGGACTTCGCTTGGCTCAAAAAATTAGCATGTCCTCAAGTTAGTCATTATGTGTTTTTGTAGTTAATCGGTCTATGTTAATGTCACCCATTAAAATAAAGTTTTTAGTTTCACCTTTGAATGAGGAAAGTATGTCTGAAACAGCATCTATGGTTAACTTGGCTTGTCTCCCTAGTGGCCGATAAATCCCCAGGACGTTCAGGTTTTTGTTTTTGATGATCATTTTTGATAATGCTGCCTGACACATTCCTTCTGTCATTATGCCACTTATATCTATATCTTCAGCCTTTATGTTGGCGGTCTCTTGTACATAAATTGCTACTCCTCCTAACCTATGCTCTTCCCTGCTATAGTGTGTAATTAGGTTGTAGCCAACCATCTTTGTCTGCAATAGACTTATCTACGTTTGGACCATGTTCAGTTATGTAAATATATAAACCAAAGTCGTGTTAGTTACACGCACTATAACTCGAGAACGGCTGGACCGATTTTAATGATCTTTGATTTTTTTGATTCGTCTCTGCTCCGGTCATGCTTTATGCTAGCAGTACACTATCGCCGAATGTAGGCGAACTAAGGCGAGCGCGATAGTGTACTCGGTGTGCTCGTGGACATTCGGCGTAGTTCGCATCGCCAACATTCGTGTTCGGGTACGCTCGCTATTTTGGCGGTCTCCCGCCACGGATCAAAGGAGACGAACAAGGGCGAATGCCGAGCGCAGACAGGCACGAACTAGAGCCAGTACACACTCGCTGTCATTCGTGTTGTCACGGACGCACTCTGTGTGTAATTTTCGTCTTGGTGTGTGTATATACATAATTGAGGTAAGCATAACTATATAACAGAAACACAGCGGCAACTTCAATGTCAGCGTCCATGTTGCACAAAGTTTGGTGCGTACGTTTTGCCGCAAATACGCAGTACTGGGTTCGGCATTGTTCGGCCGAAGTTAGCCGATGGTGTACTTGGTTAATTCGGGAGGGTTCATGTTGCACATTCGTGGTCGAAATCTGACCCGAACATTCGGGTGAATGTTCGGCGATGATTCATTTCCATAAATTCAATTATTTTATTATTATAGATTAAATTTTTATTTAATTATAAAGGGGACTAAGTTTGTTTACAAATTCTACAATAAAAAAAATATTTTTGATTTCTCAAAAATGCTCTGTTATTACATCTCATTAATGTAAACTATAATAAATTGATATTAATGTAAAACTATGAAGTAAATACGTGCTGCACAAAATGAACAGCATTATTCACCACGTTAATAGGTTACGGGTTTTGGGAATTATGTACTGTATTTATATTTTTTTATTTTCTGTATGATTAAAAGACACGTGTTTAAATGTTTGTCAAATAAAATAACTACAATGTTTATAATTATAATCAACTGTTGAATATTTAAAGCTTTCACAACGAAGCCGCAATGCTATTTGACTTCAGAACATGGCCAATCTTAAAGTTAACATGTATTTTCTGTTAGGCGTTACGAAGTTCGCCGGGTCAGCTAGTTATTAATATGGTAGGTTGGAATTCGCTCATTAGGTGATTTATTCTTTCCACCTCTTTTGACAGTCCACAAACGTTCTGGTGAAAAATAGTGATTTGTTTTACTTGGTTGTCTGTAGGGAGGAGTTCCAATAGATCCGAGTGTTTTGTTTGTACAGAGTTTGTGTCTTTTCTTTTTTAGCTGTCCTATTACTAAAAAAGGAGCCAACTTTTTTGGAGTAGCATTATGAGAAGGTACAGTCCATGTTTGTTCATTATTATTGTTAGCTTTTAGTTCTCTGTTCAAAAATGATTCTGATGTTCATCACTTGCTGGATTGGCGTTGGTTCCCTCTAGACCTGTAACGCTCTAGAGTAGTAGTGAGACTACTCACTAAGGCAGAGGAATCATATCCAAACATATTCTGCAGCTTCTCTACACCACTGTGTCTACACAACTAGAGTTTACCATCCTCCCAAGTAAACTTGTCTATAGTGAGGTGGTCACTCACTAGCGGTATTCTCCGGTGCCTAATGAATGATTATTATAGAAAGAATAAACGACAAAACGAATCTCTGAAGCTGATTTCATCGCTTTTTAAAGGGTCTGGACTGAAATAAACCAGTCATGTTTAGAGAATCGAAATTTGCAGGACTTTACTATCACTAGATGAATGTATAATTTCATGACATACAACTTTGTTACTGGACAAAGATCACCTGATTCATTTGCCAGGATCATTAATTTATAGCCTAATTAGCCAAAATACCCGTCCTTCGCATGGGTAAAAAAGGTTTGAGAATCTAATCAAACCTTATATTAGGTCTAATCTAAAAGTTACTGGCATGAAATAAATATTCTAAAATATAACAATTTGGTTCAGAAATAATGCTTTATTTGAGGTAAAATAGTATTCAAATTAACCCTTTAAGGCGCTAATTTTATTTTAAGGTCGCCGGACCCTGCTAACTGCAGCAAGGTTTTTACAGATCGCGAGCGATGTTCACTCACTCTCATTTGATAATAACTCTACATCTTCTAGGTCCAACCAACGATTTATTTCAATAGATCTAGCCATTATAAAAACTTCTGGAATCAATAATTATAGTCTTAAACAAGCCACCCAATTTCCAGTTACAATAAACCGGATCACTAACGTTGCACTTAATAAGTATCTCTCACAAACACATCCCTAATTTACATTTCCAAACAACAAGAGAGACACAATAAACACCTAATTATCCAGGCAACAGTTTATAATATAATTTGACGTCCGTTTACATCGTAAAGATTTTTAAAATACGCTAAACACTAGAGTAAACAGGACGTAGGAACACCAAGTTGATGCAACGAACAAAGACTGTCCTTGTAAACAAAATATCTATATCTCTGTCACACTCACAGCTGATCAAAATTGATTAGAAAATGTAGAGTCACTGATGAACCACACAGTCTGAGTTCGAATAAGTTCACTAGGACGTCGCTAGAATACGCCAGCCAGCTGCATGACGGGTTATTTGTCACTTGCTATCATGGATCCTAAAGGTGTATCAGTGTTTAAAATTAATTATATATAGATATAGTCTAGTGAAAACAACAGACCGTTGATGACAAGCGTCACCAAGCTGAATGGCACAGATCACCACTGCAGCTATGGTGAACTGAACACTTACCGCTCGGCAATGTCGATTTGTGCCAATTACGATGGCGGGGAGTTGTAGCAGCAAAACTACTCTGCAATGTTTTTTTATGTTTCAAGTCCACATGAATACACTCATTTCATATACATAATTTGGCTTAAAATCCCTGGATTGGTAGCCACTTCAGAAAGGTATTAACAATCATATTATGTTTTATATTTGCCAACGAACATAAACATAATTAATCTTTTTGTACTTTGTAGCAACACACGAGTAAGCTAGTATAGTATAATTTTGAAATAGCCTTAAAATAATGTAAACAAACTGATATTGATTTTGAAAATTTACTTTTTTAATTTATAAAATGATTTTTTTAATCACTCTCATAGATTGCATTTTCTGTAACACTTGTAAAATATGTCTAATATATTTCTAAAAAATGAGTTTTTGATAGCTCATTATTTTAATTTCATATTGTGTGGGTCAGTAAAAAGAAACTTTTTCGAAATGTATTGAAAAAGGAAAATAAATGACAACTATGGTTGCTCTCCTATTCACAAAGAGATGTTACAAAAAATTTTGTTAAGCATTACAGAAAGACAGACAGACAGAAATTGAGACAGCACTCATTTGGGCCTTTCTGGATTGTGAGATGTAAGGAAACAAAAAATATCACAATTCCAGGCAATGTACACACACAAATCTAATACAGATACTTCCTACATATGGATTATTAAAAAAGGAATAAAATGATTTTGTTTGAACTCTTGTTCAATTTAACGATCCGAACAGAGTGAGTTCAATATAATGGTTCAACATTTTTGCTTTTAGAACCTCGGTAACATTTTCTGAAACAAAGGGTAGCGCTCAAGACACAGATACACGGGACTAGGGTGACTCACCGTTCTTCCCACTCCACTTGTGGGCATTACCACTGTCCACAAGGCTTCACCCCGCATTCGGCTGACCACTCTATTTCTATTCTGTGCTCATTGATGATAACCCTTTGTTTGTATAAAATGTATTTTCAACATAATAGTTTAAAATTCAATCCAAATATAGACATGTTGTTAATCACTTTTTTTTACCTAACTTGTTGAACATTATTAGACTGTACAAGGAAATAAATTATTACAGCAAACTAACTTCAAGATTGAATTTGTTTTTTACTGCACTAAATTCACTAGTACAAAAATAGCCCCAAAATCTAGTTATTGTGTACTACCAAGCATATATAAAGAATTTTATTGGCGCAAAAAAGTGATTAGCATGTAAAAATATAAAGGACAAAAAATTACATATAAATGATATTCTCAAGTTTTAGTCAAAAAGTTAATGTAATTACAAGTAATTTAAATCAAAATGAAATAATTAATTTTTTTAAAGGTGCTTATAAAATTGTTTTTAAGAGTCTGATGGTTTTAAATTAGGGTCTACTTTACAAATATTAAGGCATATTTTTATGCAAGAACATGATAAAAAGTATATAAATTCATCAGTGCAAGCAATTAACTTTTTTATAGGTCCTTAAAATAGAAGGCTAACAAAACATATTACAGGACCAAATATATATTTTACAACAGCACCATTCAACCTTTAGCTTGATTTTTAACTTCTGACAATAAAATGGTTAAATAAGAGAATTTAGCAAAATAAAATTTAAGTCTGTTTAGTTATTTTTATATACTGTATCCGTTATCTGTTAAAATAGCTTGCTTGCACTGTTCTACCATTTGACCCCTACTGACTTGATTAATTATGACCTTAAAGCATAAAGATTTTCCAATAATAACTCTTATAACTTGAATAGTTCCTGAAGCTGTTTCTTTGTGTCTTCTGGACTTGTAACAGAATGGCCCAAAGTTCTGGAATCGTTCCATATCTCATAATCATTTCCACCAGGAGATGTTTTATCTCCGAAAAAATGAATTTCATCAAAGTCATCAGTGAAAAATTTCAAGCAGTATGTTTTATCCCAACCTTCAGGAAAGACATCGATACTGATCTGGCCACCTGTAAAAAGGTTAAAGGGTTTACAGAAATGTGTATATTCATACTAAGTTAATACATCAATTCATCCAGGAGGATATTTAAGAGTGAATAATTTTTTTCACAGCTGAATGGCATCTTAAAAGTTTATTTGATAAATAAGCTTTGCAGGTTTAAACTACCTAAAATATTTATTTACCTATAATGTTTATTATAAGTAAATAGCTATTTTATTTCATCAAAGGTAATATCCCTAAAAAACATTTACCCTATATATAATAATTCAATAAATTTGAAATGAATGAATTGTTCAAGTCATGAGAAAAGTGAATATAGTAGAAGCTCTTTTAACCGACCTCTATGAGACCGGATCATGGTCAGATAATGGGAAAGGTTGGTTAAACCGAATAATATATGAAATAGCTGCAAATGGTGTGTTTGTGTGTGTATAGAGTTCACCTTTTTATTGGTTTTAACACAATTTGCAGCTATTACATAAAACACATCTCAAAAGGGTGAATTTTTTTAAATTTCACTAAAATACGTTCCAACATGGAGTAAATATTTAGAAATGTGTTTTAGGTTCAAAATGCCCTAAAATAAACATTTTTCAATCAATTTGTCAATTTTCAAATTTTCAATAAAGTAACTAAAGAAAGCACCGAGTGATGTTTGGCAAACGAATAACTCTCAGCTACAGAGATACAGGCGTTAATAATACGGGAGTGTAGAATGCATTCACTTTTATTCAGTGCTAATAAATAACAGGTTTAATAAAACTTTATGCCACACCGCCACTTTTTCCGCCGAAACTTACCGCTGCGACCACCCCGCCTAAGAAACCCTTCGCAGATCACCCACAACCTACCGAAAAAACATAAGTACATATTCCGCGTATCTACGTGTCTTTATTTATCGATTTATAGCTTATGGATCAATCTATGTCAGGTTATATGTATATATATATGTATTTGAACAAATTTTGTCAAATTACATTTTAAAACATCACTATTCCTTTTTGGGGAACCATTAAAAAGACGTTTTAAAACGTCAATCCTATTTTGACGCAAAATACCTCTTTAAACGGTTGAACAGAATATTAAAAAATCAATTTATTTTTTATTTTTCTATCTTATATGAAACGTAAGGTCACATCACCCAACAAAATCACTCAAAAAAGCTTGGTATTACTGGGGGTTGGGTTCCCCCATAAAATTCTAACAATAACTTTGTTTCTCTTGTCGTTACTTTCAGAAATTGTATGATTATTTTCTAAACAATAAATAATTTTTAAATAATATTTAGATTAACTTTAAAGAATATGATAGTTATATTACAGATTGTCGTGTTTTGTATGTATCAGTCCACTGATACCGTTTATTTAAATAAGACATGGTAATATGTAATAAGAAGTAACATTCAGTACATTTAACTCACTTTAATAAACTATAATGAACCTAAACTATCATTAGGCCTAATAAGCACACAACTAAACTAACAAACAACTTATAGCCACTGGTGTGTAAAAAAACTTAACTTCATGACAGTAAGTACATCTTAACTAGAATTGTCAGTTTTCTTCTGTTTTTTTGCTTTCGATTGCGACATTAAAAAGCATAATCTCTCTCCAGTTTGAAAAAATTATGTAAACAGCTGTAGAAGTTTGTTACTGTTAAAAGTACAGTACAGGCAACTGTAATGCGTGTCTAGGCCTCCACGTTAGAACCTGACTTGCTTCGGAAACATAATATTATCTTTTTTAACACGACATTTTTTTATTCATAATCACAATTTTGGCTGCTGCGGCGGAAACTGCGGAAGTTAGTTTATTTCTGGGAAATAGTCAGTTAATCCGACAGTGGTTGTTCCGCAGTCAGTTAAGAGACCTTCCACTTTATAAGATAAACCTCTAATAAAGGAATAAGAAAATTAATCTCACAACAGTTATGAAAATATGTGTTGCTTAAAATTATCTCTTGATACATTTTTGTGCATCTCAGTTCAGATGTGATACAACTTCAAATAGCCTGTATAACAATGAAATTAAAAATGCTCAAAACAAAATAGTAGTCATTATTGAAACATCTTGTACATTCAGTGCCAATGATCTAACTGACATTATTTCCTTTTCGCCACTAAAAGAATGTAGGATAATGTTGTTACCTTCCTATTGATACAGATAATAAATTTGATTAATTATTAGTTTGGATAATATTGTTATTTGTTACTTACCAATAACATAATTGAGTCCAAAATCAGGAAATTGGTTTTTGAATTTTCCAACAAGCTGTTCTCTTATTTTATGTACTTTGTCATATTCACTAAATTCATCTCGATCTTTTTGACTACATGATCGTCCAACTGGACAAACATTTATCAGCCCTGTTCTAAATTCAATAAATGTTCCTCTTTTTGCTGGAAGTGTTATTTCAGACATACACTTGAGAGCAAAATTAATGAAAATTTGTAGTTTTTCTTCTCCCATATAGCTAAGTATTGTCTGAAAATTCATGCAAACATGAGACTTATTGTTATATTTGATAACATATTGGCTAGGTCAAAAACCGAATAATTTTGAAATGTCTCCAAAAAAAGTTGCCACTCATTTAAGGTGTAAGGAGCAATCCAGGTGCTCTATTGGCGCCGGCTGAAGAAGTCAGTAATTCTACTTGACAGACAACATACATAGTTATTTAATAGCTAGCCAAATACATAATACAGTCTAGCTCTGTCAGCCGAGCTGACAGAGCTCTAGCTCTGCTCCTCCGAGTGACGAGTAAACGATCCGTGCGGCAACCGCGTCAAGTCGTAACGTGAGCGGCGAACACGTGTTTCCGTGATCCTATAAACTAGGGCTTTATATGAATTTTTAATGCCGATAATGTCCACCTGTGGTGTTTGTGATCGTGTTTGTGTGCCGGAGGCAAACAATCCCTTCGTTAAATGTGCAGGAATCTGTGAAAAATCCTTCCACACACGCTGCATCAGAGACTATACAGACTAAGAAGAAAACTCGCTCCTACAGCGGCTGGAAGTGCAAGGACTGCCGAAATACCTCGTCTGTAAGTAGTGCACAATCTACCCCCACTGTACTCACTAAAGACTTTCTAATCTCAGTTATGGAAGAGTTAAAAAAACAAGTTTTTGAAGAATTAAAAGTATGTCAAAAGGAAATAGCTGGCCTATCCACATCCATGCAATTCGTCTCGGACAAACTAGACGATTCAAACAAAATAATGGCTGACCTAAAGAATGAACTTTCCTTAATTAAGCAGGAAAATGATATACTAAGGGAAAATAACAAAACTTTGAACAGTGAGGTGCAAACATTGAAACACAGAGTGCGGAATTTGGAACAGTACTCGAGGAAGAATAACGTCGAGATAAGCGGAATCCCTTCTACGCAGAGAGAAGACATCACCAAGATCGTCAAGGATGTAGGAGCGGTCCTCGGCCTGCAGGTGGAGGACAGTCAGATCTCGACGGCGCACAGAATCCCCAGCTTCAAAAAGGACCGCCCGCAATCTATAGTGGTACAGTTCACTGCCCGTAATATTAAGGAGTCCTGGCTCAATAAATACAGAGATAACAAAACCATAACAGCTAATCAGATAAATACTTCGTTCCCTTCGCAAAGAGTGTACATAAACGAGCATTTATCTCCCGAAAACAAAGTATTCCTGGCTAAGCTTAAAGCTAAGTGCAAAGACCTGGGCTACAGCTACGCATGGTTTCGGGATGGCAAGTTCTTCGTGCGAAGAAGTGCAGGGGACAGGTGCAAAAGAATTGACTGTTATGAGGACCTCAATAGTCTTAAGTGATAAGGATGTAAGATTCAAAATGGCCATGGTTTTTTCTTTCATGTAAGTCACTTTATACTGTATTAATTATAGCCCATATCTGTTGCATGTCTTCAAATGTATTTGTTAAAAAATGTAATTGTAAAAAAAATTGAATATTATTAATTCTTTACTATGAATGTGGAATCATTTTTAAGGATGAAAAATCAAAAATAAACTTTGGCCTTAATTTATTTTAATGTAAGAAGCATGAGAAAAAATTTCAATAATGTTCTGGTAGAATTAAATAGATGCAGTGACAAAGTTGATTTTATTGTTTTAAGCGAAATATGGATAGGCACTGATGAAGTAGATTTGTTTAATATTCCTGGATACAAAATGTATTACAACTGCAATGACAGTTATAGGGCAGGAGGAGTGTTATGTTTTGTTAGAGAAATTTATGTTGTTGTCAAATTAATCTTGAGATGAAGACTGCTGATATATTAGTTCTCAATATTAAACTAAGTAAAGCTCATTTTAAACTATTTTGCCTTTATAGATTACACAGATTTTCGGAAGTTGAATTTACGAATGAATTAGTGAATGTATTAGAGAGTAGTACAGGCAATATCATTTACATAGGCGATGTAAATATTAATTTACTAAGTAATGAAATGGTTTCCCTAAACTATCATAGTTTAATGAATAATAATGGTTTTATATCTCTAATTCATGAACATCCCATGTTGAATGGGCCAACAAGAATCACAAGTTCAACAGAGTCGTGTATAGACCACATTTTTGTTAGGCATAAAAATGTAAATAGTTTTAAAAGCGAAATTTTTAATCCTTGTATATCTGATCACTGTTGTTTATGCTTAAAGTTAATAAGTAGTTTAAACCAGCAGGAATCTGATAAGGAAATATTAACATATAATAACACCGATAAAGCAAATTTTCATTATGATTTTGATGATTTATGATGATGCTTTAAAACTATGAGAGATAGTTTTAATGTAATCAACTGGAATGCAGTGTATGAAGTTAGTGATGTAAATATTAGTTACACCAGATTCCATGATATTTTAACCGATGCTCTTAAAAATTGTGTAAGAAACGTCGGTCATAATAGGAAATTAATCAGGGCAAAAAGTGTCACCCCTTGGATAACATCAAATTTATTAAATAAAATTGACAGGAGAAAAAAGCTTTACAAAATCTATAAAAGGAGGCCATATGATACGAGATTTGCAATCTATTTTCAGAGATTTTGTGAAAATTTAAGAAGTCAAATATATTTTACAAAAAATAAATATTATAGGGAGAAACTGGAGAGCTGTGGCGGTGACGCGTCGCAGCAGTGGAAAATAATAAACGCATTAACTGGTCGAGCTAGTAATAAAAGTGTTGAAAAGATTGAGCTGGAGGACGGTACTGTGGTCGCCGAGCCGGCTAATGTTGCCGAGATTATCAACGACTACCTTATCGATGTATAGTCTGGTCAAGTGAACGGTGCAACCGCTGTTATTACCGATGCGTTACCGTTACCGCCTCTTTACCAGTACCCAAATTCATTTTTCTGGACTCCTACCTCAGCTGAAGAAGTTAAAAATGTAATTAAAAATCTCAAAAATAAGAAATCTTCTGGTTTTGACAATATTACCGTGGATATTGTAAAATATACAGCTCAGGAAATTTCTTCTCCGTTGGCTCACATAATAAACTTGAGTTATGTGCAGGGTGTTTTCCCTGATAAACTTAAGGATAGTGTTGTTGTGCCGATTTGGAAGAAACAAAAAAGCATGAAAGTTGACAACATTAGGCCTATAAGCCTGTTGTCGGTTTTTTCTAAGATTATTGAAAAAAATTAGTAAAATTCGCATGCTTAATTATCTAAATAGATTGATCTTTTTCAGTAGTAGACAATTTGGTTTTATTCAAGGTAAATCCACTGAAGATGCTTTAATAAGTGTGACCGAATAAATTTTCAATAATTTTAACTTAAATCTTAAAACTTCAGGTCTCTTCATTGATTTTAAGAAAGCATTTGATTTTGTTAATCATGGAATCCTTTTAAATAAGTTAGAGTCAGTTGGTTTTAGAGGTGTCACTATAAAATGGTTCAAGAGTTTTTTTCTGCAGAGAACACAAAAAGTTAAAATAGGATATACTCTTAGTGGTCCGAATATCGTCAAATCTGGTGTTCCGCAGGGATCAGTGACCTCTGCAACTTTATTTTTATTATTTATTAATGATTTGTTAAATCTTCCATTTAAAGGAGCGATAAGTGCTTTTGCAGACGACGTAGCCTTGTTTTACTCTCATGAGCGTGTACAGGTGATAGCGGACAGTATGGAATACGATCTTGCATTACTACGTAAATGGTGTGTCGAAAATTGTATGGAGGTAAACGTGAGTAAAACAAAATATATTAACTTCGATTTTACAGGCTACACACTTCCTACTCCGTTGAAATACCACAATATATATTGCAATAGACAAGATTGCGCCTGTGAAATTATTGAGCAAAAGCCTACTTTTAAATATTTAGGAGTAACGCTAGATGAAAAATTGAATTGGGAAACACATTGTACTGAACTTCACAACAAAGTTAGAACCTCAATAAGAACATTTTATTTTTTGAGAAATTTTTGTGACACAGCACTTTTACGCACGTTATATTTTGCCTTAATTAATTCCAGACTCCAATACGGAATAGCCTGTTGGGGAGGAGCTTATAAATATTTAATAGATAGGCTACGAACAACACAAAATTTTTTTCTTCGAATAATACTAAAAAAAAATATTAGGGAAAGTTCATATCCATTATATAAAGAATTGCATATATTGCCAATTCAGCATTTATTCATTTATAAAGTTTTAAGAATATTTTTTGTTAGAAGCGGAAACAGAGGAAATAATGGTAGGCATTACAATACAAGAAATGTAACCCAAGATATTCTTATCCTCCCAAAATTAAAGAAACTTATTTTTAGACGTTCTTTGTCGTATCTTGGACCAAAATTTTTCAATCATATTCCGTCAAATATCAAAACTATAAATTCAAACAAATTATTTTTTAAATTAGTATTTGAGTGGTTACTACTTCAAAACGATGTTAGCCACATGAACTTAGTATTAGTTTAACTGTATGAGTGAGTTTCGACTTAAAGCTGATGATTGATAAAAAGTCCGGTAGTATCTCTTACCGGGAATCAAAGGTCATTTACTGGTGCTGTGTGAGTATGTGTGTGAAAGTGAGAGTGTAATGATGGTATCTGATCGCGTCTGCAAATTCATTTTAATTTTTCCTTTTTCCTTTACAATTCTCAGTGCAATTTATAAATTTATTTTTTATATATAAATTTATTTTTTATTCCAAAGCGGAATATTTTGATTTGATTTTGTTCATATGTTCAGACATGAAACTGCCTGCATGTAATAACTTTTGTTTTATTTTATATTTGTTAGTTATTATTTACTGTTCTATAGAAGCAACTGTTTACTTTTAGCGAATTTCCCATAGGGAAGAAGCTATTACCGTAGGTCTCATGGTGAGACTTAAGCCCGGGACCATGTTATTTTTTCTTCTTTAGGTGCCCAGAGTCCAAAAACAATAGTCGTTAAAATTTTTATATATATATATATATATGTATATATATATATATGTGTCTGTTAGCACGATAACTCTCGTAAAAATGGTCCGATCGAGACCAAATTTGGTAGAGAGGTGTATTCCTACAACTGCTCGGACGAGTTCGTTTGGGGGGGTTTTGTACCCCAAAATGGGGTTTTTTGCGTTTTTCACATGTAGTTTTTAAAAATTTCTAATTTTATATTTCACCATTGGAATCAGCTTAAAAGACTACACAATTAAGTTCCTTAAAGTTTTTCTCTATCTCCAACGGTTACCGAGATATTAAAAAAACTAAACACAGTACGTTGTATTGTGGGGCTCCAATGTTAATCTTATGGAGGATAGGGGAAAATTAATATTTCCCATATTAATGAATATTTTTTGATAAAACTTGATATTTAGCTTCATGTGGTTGAAATCTACCCATTTATGCTTAAAAATCATAGTTTATGTGTTTATCATGGCAGCAAACCTGCATACTCTTTTCCCATGTTAATCTTATGGATAATAGGCAAACTCCTTTATTTATGGACAGATGTTGATGAAAGTTGGTATAAATGTTAAGATAAAAATTATTTATGGTATAAATTACTACTTTCAGTGTTCCTCACAGCAGCTAACCTGCACACTCTTTCCCATGTTAATCTTATGGATAATAGGCAAACTCCTTTATTTATGGACAGATGTTGATGAAAGTTGGTATAAATGTTAAGATAAAAATTATTTATGGTAGAAATTACTACTTTCAGTGTTCCTCACAGCAGCTAACCTGCACACTCTTTCCCATGTTAATCTTATGGAGAATAGGCAAGTAATTCTCATGATTATGGACAGACTTTTATAAAACTTGTCATATATTTATTATTATTATGTTATTGATTTAGAAATTCGCTGAGTACGCAGATCTGCTGCGACGGGGGTATTTTTGTTTTAAATAATTTAAGTGACCGTGAACATCCAGACTTTAATTTAATTATATTATACATCACAGGGAGCATTTTTTTATGTTAGAGCTAGACTGGATTTTGTTAATACTTTTACTTGTTTTTAGTTTAATTTTCTTCACTGGCCACACAACTGGATTTAAGTGGCCAGTATATTTCCTGATTATGTAATGTAAATTTTACGAAATTGTTTGAAAGGAAAATAAATCATTTATCATTTATCATAATACTGACTGGAAACAGCTTGATTGGATTGAAGTACAGTAAAGTTCGGTTTATCTGGATTAATGTGGTGGGGGCCCGATCTGGATGATCTGAAAATATACCATTATAGACATCCACATTGCATAGATAACAATCATGAATAGCGCCTGCAATATTAGTGCTGCAGATTGCATATATCAGATTGCATATACCACTTCAGATTGCAGTGGTGGGGGAAGCCCTTGTTGCTATCAAACATGTGTCAGTAGTGCTCCTCAATTTTTAGTGAGTTTCAGTGGAAATTTTTGATTATACAGAAAGTTTTTTATATGAAAATACTCCATTTAATTTTCTGTGCAATAGTTCGAAACTGGTTTTTTCTAATAAGTAATCGGTTTAAATTTATTTAGGTTTTTCCATTAATTTATCAAGAATATTCAGAGGTTTGTGATAAGATAAGACCAGTGATAAGGCATCCAGCAGGTGCAGCTGGAGAGAGTTGACCTTTAATCAAACTGATAGTGGCTTGTGGATTGGGTCTCATTCTAACTGGTTGTGTGTGAATGTGTCTATCTTCTACACACCTGATAAGGGAAATTCTTATAAGGCTTTACAATCTTGTTTCCCTTTTATGCTGATATTTGGCTGTCTATTATTCTGATTTGAACTGAAATAATTATATATTTAAACCAGTTTTCACTTATAATCTTTTTTCAAAATATAGACACCCAATTTATTTATTTTATATTATTTTTCTGACTTTTAAACTACAGTAAATAAAATTAAAAATAAGAAACAATACCCTTGTGGGAAGTGTTAAAAAAATGTTAGTAGGTGTAAAGCTATCCTCTGTAGAGGGGCATGCTTGAAATGGTATCACTTTAAATGCACTCCTCTAAGCAATGATGAATTTGATAATATATTCAAAAGTAAAGTAAAATGGACATGTGATTCATGTAAGTCCTTTAATGTCTCTGTGGGAATTGATCAGGAAACACAGGAATTAAATAATGAAATTAGCTATGAACTTGAAACCCAAAATGAAATTATAAAAACACTGAATGAAGATCTTAATCAAGCTAATAAAGAGATAGAAGAGCTAAAGATTCAGAAATTACATCTTGAAACTATGGTTATTAAAAAAGAAGAGACAATAATACTATTGGAGAAAAAAATCAGTGGGTTGAGTGTAATAGTAAGAAAGCCTGATTGGCAAAAAATTAGAACAAATGATGTACAGTTGAATCAGAGTTTCCCTTTATTGCACTCAACCCCAACTCATCAGGGTAAAAAGGTGAATAGAGGTCCTAAACAACAAATGATACACAAAGGGGTTGAAACTAGTAATCGCTTTGAAGCATTTGCTATAGATGAAGAAGACGCTAGTATTAAAGAAGCTAGTATAAATGTAAACCCAAAATTGTTGATAATGATTGTCCTACTGCTAATGGAAAAAATAAAAAGAATAAGTTACTTATTTGTGGTGACAGCCATAGTCGTGACCTGTCTTGGCACTTGAACTTAGTGCAGGACACCCATGAGGCTGTGGGGTTTGTAAGGCCCAGTGGACTTACTAAACATATACTTAGTGGAAAAAATATTACAAATGAAAATCTTGGTGAAAATGATGTTTTGGTTTTGGTATGTGGAAGTAACGATGTTGCAAAAAATGAAGCGGAGAATATATTTTTAAATTTGACAGACACTTTAAATATAATAAAAAACACAAATGTAGTCTTAGTGGATCTACCATTCAGACATGATCTGCCATATTGGTCATGTGTGAACAAAGAAGTTACAAGAACTAATGTGCGACTTTCAGAACTTACTAAACAGTATAATAATGTTACGTTAGTCAAGGCAAGTGACGCCCACAGACAGTTACACACACAACACGGACAACATTTTAACCAGAGGGGTAAGAGATGGTTATCCCACTTGATAGCTGGTAAAATGGCTTCTGATAAAAATGAAAGTCAACATACTCTACAAGTTAGTCAACCACCACCTCCAGGGACCGAGCTGCTGTCGGGAAACTGCAATGTGAAGGAAACAACGACTCCTCAAATTCAACCCCTAAAAACTCATTCAATAACATAGAACTAGTTAAGTTAAATGAATGTACTGGATCTAAGTGCTCTAAATTAGCTACATTGAATAGATCTAATTTAATTCATTCAGAAAATGATTTTCTTACAAATTATTGTACAATTAATAAAAGAAAAGATAAAAAAATCTTAGGGATAAATTGTAGAGATAAGGTTCTAAATGATTTAGATGATGTAGGTTTGTCAGTCCTTAATAGAAAAATTAGCTGTGAACAACTCAATGTGTTTCATTTAAATATTTGTTCTTTGCGGAATAAGTTAGGTATGTTGGAGGTAATCATTCATGAGAATAAATGTAATGTAATCTGTTTGAATGAACACTGGTTAACTAGAGATGAAAAATTACTGTATGTCCCTTATGGTTTTGTATTAGGAGATATTTATTGTAGAGAAGACAGCCTTGGGGGAGTATCTTCAATTTATATTAGGGAACATCTTTTCTTCAATATTTTAGATGTAAAAAATATTGTGTTAACAGTTTATTTAAAGTGGCTGCTATTTGTATTAGGGATTGTAATGCAGTCATTGTTAGTGTCTAGCGTACACCTCAGTCTGATGTAAACCTTTTTCTTAGTTGTTTAGATGGTTTTCTAGAAATGTTAACAAAGAAATTTAGTAAGAAAACTGACATCATTATTGCTGGAGATTTTAATATAAATATTTTAGAAAATAGTTTTAAGTCCCAACATTTCTTAGATATATTAGGTTCTTACAATTGTTATTGCTTAAATGACAAACCAACTCGAGGGCTTGCTTGTTTGGACAATATTATAACAAATACAATAAGTGACAGAACTCAATGTAAGTTGATTAAAACCAACCTTTCTGATCATCATAGTTTGATGAGTTCTATTAGTGGTGAAACAAGAAATAATGAGATAGATTCAGAAACATATTTTGAAGGTAGAAGCTTAGGCCCAGGCGCAATAAGTAAATTAAGGTATAATTTAAAAAAAGTAAATTGGGAAGATATCCTTAAACCGGTATCAGTTGATTTGTCTTTCAGTATTTTTTAAAATAAACTTGTAAGTATTTATGATAATAGCTGTCCAGTGAAAAAAGGAAGCCTAACAGATCTAAACTGAAACTTAACTGGTACAGTGAAGAACTAAGAGCAATTAAGCAGAGTGTTATGTTCTTTTATGACATACACAAAATGTAATGAAAGTGAGAATAAGGAAAAACTTCAACTTCTGTATAAAAGAGAAAATAATTACTATAGATTTAAAATAAAAGAAGCCAAAAAATCATCCAATGATAATTATATAAAATCAGCATCAAATCCATGTAAAGCTGCATGGAAAATAATTAACAGAGAATGTGGAAAGCAAGTTACAATAATTAGTTCTGAAGTAAGCTCCACTGAATTTAATGATTACTTTATAGATGCCCCTGACAAAATACATGGCAATACTAAAGTAGATAATTCAAATGCAGTAAGGTGTGTTGAAAACTTCTTGAGAGGGATAGATCAAAATGAACAAAAGGTACAGATATTTTGGACTGAGATTACAAAAGAGGAAATAGTTATGATTGTTAAAAATTTGAAAAATTCACATAGTAAGGATGTTTATGGATTTTCCAATAAGGTAATTAAGGACGTAATAGATGTGATTCTTGATCCTCTCCATGTGCTTTTCAACCGAATGCTGAAGGAAGGTATATATCCTTGTGCACTAAAAACAACTAAAGTAATACCAATCTATAAAATACCCCCGTCGCAGCAGACCTGCGTACTCAGCGAATTTCCAAATTAATAATTTAATATATGACGTTTTATAAAAATATGTCCATAAACATGAGAATTATTTGCCTATTCTCCATAAGATTAACATAGGAAAGAGTGTGCAGGTTAGCTGCTGTGAGGAACACTGAAATAAGTCATTTCTACCATGAATAATTTTTATCTTAATATTTATACCAACTTTCATCAACATCTGTCCATAAATAAAGGACTTTGCCTATTCCCTATATGATTAACATGGGAAAAGAGTATGCAGGTTTGCTACCATGATAAACACATAAACTATGATTTTTAAGCATAAACTTATGGGTCCCAACCACATGAAGGTAAATATCAAGTTTTATACAAAAATATTGATTACTATGGGAAATATTAATTTTTAACTATCCTCCATAAGATTAACATTGAAGCCACACAATACAACGTACTGTGTTTAGATTTTTTTATATCTCGGTAACCGTTGGAGATAGAGGAAAACTTTAAGGAACTTAATTGTGTAGTTTTTTAAGCTGATTCCAATGGTGAAATATAAAATTATAAATTTTTTAAAATTACATGTGAAAAGCACAAAAAGAAGCTGATTTTGGGGTACAAAACCCCCCCCCAAACTATCCGTTCCCATTGACCGATATGTCTGGTTTACGAACTCGTCCGAGCATTTGTAAGAATACACGTCTCTACCAAATTTGGTCTCGATCGGACCATTTTTACGAGAGTTATCGTGTTAACAGACACACATATATATATATATATATATATATATATATATATATATATATATATATAAAAATTTTAACGACTATGGTTTTTGGACTCTGGGCACCTAAAGACGAAAAAATAACATGGTCTCGGGCTTAAGTCTTACCATGAGACCTACGGTAATAGCTTCTTCTCTATGGTAAATTCGCTAAAAGGCTCCAGAAAGGACCCATCAAGCTACCGACCAATCTCTCTCGTGCCAATTTTTAGTAAAATTGTAGAAAAATGTATTCAGAAACAACTGCTGAGTTATTTTAAATTATATAACCTATTATGTGAAGAGCAGTTTGGATTTTTACCAGGTCTAAACACAGCTAGAGCAGTAGAATGTCTAGTGAGTGAATGAAATGTTTGAAAATTTTGAGGATAAACTTACAACTAATGCTACGCTAATTGATCTCACCAAGGCTTTCGATTGCATTCCCCATCAAATATTGCTATCAAAGTTAGAACAATATGGTGTGCAAGATAATGAGTTAAAGCTGATAAAATCATACTTAACAGACAGAAAGCAATTTGTCGCACAAAATAGTGATTTATCTGATACAAAAATAATTAAATATGGTGTGTCCCAGGGATCGGTGTTAGGACCCTTTTTATTTATTATTGTAGTGAATGACTTCTCAAAAAATATGCCTTGTAAGTCAATATTATATGCTGATGATACGACGCTGATGCAATCAGGGAAGAATTTGGAAAGTGTTTTAATTATGAATCATCATGCTATGGAAAAAGCTAGTGAATGGTTTAGAGCTAATTATCTGAAAATTAATGAAAGCAAAACAGACAATATAATATTTACATTACAAAAATCTTACAAAGTTGAAAAAAGTGTAAAGTTACTTGGAATTTATGTTGATAATAGTTTGAGCTGGGAGGATCATGTGCAAAACCTATGTAAAAAGCAAGCAAGGACAAATTACCTTCTTAGAAAACTAAAAGAGAATGTTAGTCAAAATATGTTGATTAGTGCTTACTACGCTTTTTTTCAATCACATATAACATATGGAATCACATTGTGGGGAAATAGTCCACATGCAGAACAGATATTTCGATGGCAAAAGAAAGCGTTAACAACAATTAAGGGCCTTAGAAAACATGATTCATGCAAAGAAATATTTAAAGAGTTAGGGATAATGACTTTTCCCTCCCTCTATATTATTAGCTGTTTAATGAAGGTAAAAGAAAACCTCCATCTGTTTAATATAAGATCGAATATGCATAGTTACAAAACAAGGCAAAATCACCAACTGGAGATGAAACAAGTCCGGTTAGCCAAAACTTTAAAGAATATAGTCTGTATGGAAAGAAAACTATTTAATAAGCTGCCTGCAAGTGTATTAGAAATAGAGAACCGAAAGTTTAAGGTTATTTTAGAAAAATTTCTTAAGGAAAAAGCATTTTATTCAGTAAGGGAATTTCTTGAAGCTGAAAATAAGGAACTTGAAATATTGTTCAAATAGGTGCAGTTCAGGTTGGTTTTTTTTTAGTTTTCTAAATTCTTGACATGCTTGTTGTAAGCAGAAAAATGTAGATTAACCTAGATAATTTGTAGTGTTCTGTCTCAATGTAGTTACTGTTAGGTTTGCATTTGCTTGCTTTTATTTATTGCATAAATTTAACTCTTTGTTCCTGATTGACACTCATTTTGTCATTGTTAACAATTTTTTAACCGTCTTATTTATTTATTATATTACCAATATGTTTATAGGTTTTTATTTATTAAGTACCTAATCTACTTGATAAACAATGTTTTGTATTGGAGTGAATTTTATCCAATGTTTTATGTTAAACTTTAACTTTGACAATGTCTAATATGCATCCAATTGTATGCCTTAAACAGACAATAAAATCTTGAAATCTATATCCTCTGTTCAACAACATAGCCGTGAAATATCACAAGTGTTTAACATGCTAAAATTTGTTTTTATTTTTTTTCAAAACTAAAACTTTTTTTATAAATTATAGATAGAAAATAAAACCCTCTTCTGACACTAAATCAACCTTCATCCTTTTACAACCCATTGATTTACTTAGTGTGCACTTTGACATAAAATAATTCTGAAACAAACAACCACTGTAAATCTAACCTCAAACACTACTTTGACAGTTCAGTATTGAAATGAAATAGTGACCGCTCAGGCATGTGCTAAGGGTTTTTACATTTAACCTCAAAATCAAACAGCTACACTTTGACAGTTCAGTATTGAAATGTCAAATGGTGACCTTTCATGCAGGAGTCATACAGTACGCGTAGTGCTCTGCATGGAAACACCCCCAATATACAGAGTATGCGTTCATCATATTACGCATTTATCGTTAGTAAAGGCCCCTATAGACAGGGGCCGTAGTAGCGTCCAGTAGATCTAGCCATTAAAGGCGGCCAGTAAATTTCCACCTTCTGTCCCCATGTACAGTAGCTGTATCAAAGGACAGTGGCTAGTGGCCGCCAGTAAATACAAAATAGTTTGAGTTTATTGGCCGGTCAGAGGACAGTAATGTGGTCATGTGACCTACTGGTGGAAACTTTTTCCGTCTCTTAAAGGTTTTGGCTGCCAGTAAAGCCCCGGACTCTGTAGGAGATTGTTGTTGATCCACGGTTGAGTTGTTTTTATTATTGTATTTTATAAATTATTACTCACTGAAAATTAATTTACCTACAGAAATCTGTCATATGAATTGATTCAAAAATGTTTTTATATCTAGCTGATCACCGTAAATGTAAGTAATGTGATAACAATATATTATCACTATTGAAAATACTGAACATGTTTTCTTAAAAAACAGCGTAAATTTATTTCAAACTAACATTCAAACAATAGTTTGAATATTGAAGAATGAGAGTTTCAGCCTTTCAATGGTAGCTTCAATCTCTTCAAATCCATCCATCTTACGGCAGAACACAACACACCTTGGTGCCACACTGGCCGCAAGTAGGACAGTCAATGGCAGCCAGTACTGTTCCCATGTGCAAGACTACTGTTATGACAATGCAGTGGCCACCACTGGACGGCAGTACTGGCTGCCACTACTGCCCCTATCTGCAGGGGGCTCAACACTTGCCGCGTCTAGCAAGGTGCTGCGGTTGCATCTGAAATTTTGAAGAAGCTTGAGATAAAATTCACACATAACTGTTTTAACTTTATCTTGTTTTGTTGTACATAATTTTTTTTCAAAACTCACTATGGATTCCGGATGATTTGGATAAACCGGACTGTACTTTACTGGAAATATAAACACACACTGATAAGCAGGCACGGTTGGTCTAAGAAAGAGGATTCAGAACAACTAGCAGGAGGTATTCTACTTAATTCACTGTTTCATGTCACTTTTCCCCCAATGAATCAAAAATATTTGGTGAAATTTTAATTTTAGGGCATAACAAAGAGTAATGCTCACTTACATATTTATTTATACTTTATAGCACGAGATATTAATAACTCCAACAATTATGAAACCATCACAAGTAATTATTATTAAACAATAATTGTTTTAAAGTTTTTTCTGATATTTTTATAAGATTTTTCTCTTACAAAAAGGATAAAATTGTAACTACTTACTTAATAATACTTTTAACTCTATATAAAAAATAGACTGTGAGAAGAGTGTTTTTTTACTTACAGTTCTCCCTATTTCTACTCCCTTCTTCTTTGCAACCAAACCATTTTCAGAGAAGACATAATCAAACTGATTTATTACTGCAACCAAGAAAAGAATACAGAGACTTACTGTGAAGAATATATTGAAATTTAAGATGTAATTGCTATAATAAGTCAGATTATAACGAAAAATTATAATTGTCAATAAATTATATGATTAAAAATTTAAATAATTTGATAATGAGTAATGATAATAATATCTAATAATAAAATAAGAGGTATAGAAAATAAAATATTTTACTGAAAATAAGTTAGAACACTGTTCCAAACATCAACAAATCCTCCCCCTTTCCCCTTAGGCCAAGGTCATAGTTTTATAAACTATGTCAGGTCCCTGTCAGTCTCTATTGTTTGTGTTGCCATTGTTTATTTCGTATCTCAAATAGCCAACATCCGGTTTAACTGAGAATCAGAAATTTAATGTTTATAATAAAAAGCTTTCTACAAAATCAAATTTAATAGCATAGCTTTATATGACACTACTACAAATGAGTGAATGACTGGGACGGTGGCGACATCCTGTAATCCAGCTACTTGGAGGTCACAAATTGTGGATAGTTATGAGCGATGGTTGGTGGGTGTAGTGTTCTCTTGTGTGGATTAACTTCCGCACTATTGAATACTACGTTAATCTGCAAAGACTATCCTCATAATTAGACCAATTTTTTAATTCAGAGGTCGTGGTTCGGATTCCACGTTAAACTGTAGGTCCATTAGTTGCCATTGGCTGTTGGGATATTAATTAACAGTCCTGTCTAAGGAACATGGCAGCCTTAGTCAGTAACAGGACTACAAGATCACGCCACAATCATCTTACATTCAATCCTCATTCATAATTGGGTTAAAATACCTACATTGTAGTATGGTTGCCATTTCAATGTAGTGTTCCTGTAACTGTAAGCTCACTGTGTGTGCTGAGCAGGACTTACGATTTAAAAATGACCTTAACTGTGGGGTAGGCGCCTGTAAGGGTGGCAAGGAACAATCCTGTGTTAAGGACCTCAAACCTCCTAACCGCCAGACCCTCAAATTTAATGCCTCATGCTGGGAGGTCTACACCTAAGTCAGCCTATGCTACAACAATTCTAATCACGCAGCTTTTTCTTGAATTTAAAAATAACTGAGGGTCCAATTTAATATTTATTGAAAGACTTTATTTATTGAAAGTTATAATTCAAATTATCAGATTGTTTTCCTTGTTCATTGATATAATTCCTAGAATTTAGCCACTAAAAAAAGTGACCACCAACCATCTAGATTTAATGAAAATTATAACAAAGCGAGAAAATTATTCATACAATGTATAAGTTTGTTAAAAAGGAGATGATAATAATTGTAACTTCTAGAAATATAATCTTACACTATTACTTACAATGGTTTTCAGTTTCAGTAACACCCTAATTCACATAAAATAACAATAACAACTTGATTGAAATATTCACTACATAAACATTACTCATTGAAGTATAATTTAATTTAATTAAAGATTGAAAAAAAAATTGTTACGCGGTTGCAACCACGTGCGCGCGATGCACGTTTAAACCTGTGAATTTAGCCCACAATTTAAAGTTAATTTGTAGTTTATTTTAAAAAAGCTCTATCCCCGAGAGACTAGATACTTCCTAAAGTAGGGAATTAATTCTTGTTGAAGCTAATAAATAACTTCCAAGAAAAATCCCCACTCGTCGGTCAGTCTAGCGGGTATAGGCAAATGAAATTTAAGTTTTAAACGAATAAGTTAATCGGCCGTGGAGAAATGGGCAGAGAGTGACGCCGCCGGATATATTTATAACCTCGGCTGGACAAATCTGACCAATCAGATCGCCGCTTCAACACTACTGCCTCTCCTATTGTTTGTTAACTGACCTTTTGACTTGTTGTTTGAGTCAAGCATGCTCATCTGCCGACTCGTAACATCATCCCCCCCACAAATTAAATTTTTGTACCCCCGTGTAACCACCAAATCACCTAATAGACCTATCACAAAAATTTACACAAAAACATTGCAAAATACATAAAATTACATACACAATAAATAACAATCACAGTTAGAATAAGCAACAATATAATTATACAATAATTAAATAAATCCTACAGTTAGATAAATCCATGGATGGTCACCGCTTGGTGTTATCAGTTTGTAAGGTAAACTTCTTATTTAAATACGGCCTAAATTTCTCAACCCCGTACAAACAAGCTAAAAATTCCTTTTTATGCATTGGATACTTTCTCTCAGCTTCATTTTAAGATCGGGAAGCAAAGTGAACTGGTCGTAAATGCCCGTCCTCCTCAATTTGCAATAGTGAACCAATGGCTTCATCGCAGGCGTCACATGTTACACAAAAGGTTTTATCAAAATCCGACCGTGCTAACACTGGCGCAGGCGTTATCGCATGCTTTAGCTGCTCAAGTGCCTGCTGCTGCTCCGTAGTCCACCTGAATTTGACACCCTTCTGACGCAATCTATTAAGAGGTACCGCCAACTGCGATAAATTCCTAATAAATCTCCCATAAAAATTAACCATACCTAAAAATCTTCGTAATGCCTTGAGATTTCGAGGCCTTGAATAATCTATAATAGGCTGTATGCGATCCTTATCTGATATAATATGTCCCAAATATTTAACCGATTTCGCTCCCAGATTTATTTTGTCAGGATTCACGGTTATTCCATATTTCCGCAATTTGTCTAAAACAAAGTATCTAAACAAGATCGCGCCACAATCATCCTACATTCATTCCTCATTCATACTTGGCTTAAAATACCTACCTGGGTAGGTCGCCATTTCAGTTAAAAGTATAAAGTAAAGTATAAAGTAATGTGTTTCTTGTGTTCATCCCATGTTTCACTATATATTAAACAATCATCTAAGAAATTGAAAACAAAATTAAATTTGTATTCTCCCAAAATGTCATCTAAAACTTGAGTAAGCGCCTGTGAACCTATTTTCAAACCTTGTGGTATTGTAGTAAACTCATAAAGTCCAAATGGAGTACTAAAAGCTGTAATCCTGCGTGATTCCTTGGAGATTGGTAGTTGAAAAAAGGCGTTATTAAGATCGATAGTTGTAAAATATTTAGCTTTACGCAAGAACTGAAATGCAGAATCTAATGTTGATTATGGGTGAGCATCATAAGCAATATATTTATTGACACTTTTGTAGTTACAAACCAACCTATATTTACCCTTCTCACATTTTTCGACTAGAAAAGCTGGGCTCATTATATTACTGTAAGACTTAGTAATAACTCCAGTTTGTAATAATTCATCAATTAATGATTGCATACTCTTCATTTTATTGGGCGGTAAAGGATATGATGCTTGGTATATCGGCTTATCTATAGAGTAACTTATGTGGTAAGGTTTGACCTTTGCTCTCCCTATCTCCTTCGTTATCACCTCAGAATATTGCTCTTTTAATTCTCTTAAATAACATTCAGCTTGCTTCGTATCATTTTCCTTAGCATGATCAAATTCCAATAAAAAAATTATTTTAATTACTATTATCAATTGTAAAAATCTTTTCCATTTCAAAATAAATCTGATCATTGAATTTAAATTTAATTACTCTATTTACAAAGTCCAGCATCATACCCGTTTTCCCAATAAAATCTATTCCCATTAAAAATGGAAATTGTAGACTATTTATCACTAAAAAGGAAAACTCCACGAAAATTGTCCCACTTTGAAATGTATTTCAACTCGCTTGCGAACCATACACTCAAGTGAATTAATTGATCTGACCCTAACACTTGTCTTACTCACTCTCTTAACACAATCTAAGCTCCAAATATTATTAAAAAAGGTTTTATCTATGAGACTGCGGGTCGATCCCGTATCCATGAGTGCCTTATATGCATCACCTTGCTTCAAAGTTCTTAAAAACTGGAAGTGGATGTGAAAAATCACACTGTGATTCGGTCAAGGAGGTGTTTGCATTACAATGAGAGATTGTGCCCTTTTTTGTGTTAACAATCTCTCCTACACATTTCCCTGACTATACGCAGGGTTAAAAAGGGTTAAAACAAGTTGAAGTTAAAAATACACTGTGAACATGAACTAAGTTTCGAAACACGTGTCAGAAATAAAATGTTAAAAGGGAGCACAAGTTCTTTTTATTTAATAAATAAATATATATATATATATATATATATATATATATATATATATATATTTTATGAATGTTCACTATTAGGGCTACTATTATTATTATTTTGTAAATGAATACCATTGTACCCTTGCATCATTTCATTTTATTTCACACAACATGTTTTGAGAATTATCCCATTTTCAAGTGTGTTCAAAATGTAACCTCTAAATATAATTACATACTAAATTAAGTTTTGGTTTAAGAAACATGTGTTGATTTTTTTCATGCAGTGTAATAGGAATGATATGTATATTAATGTTATAGTTTCTTCAATTCTTCAATTTTTTCAAATATGGGGTTGATTTTATCTAATTGCATTATGTTCAATATGTTTTCTGGTTCATGTTTGTGGTGTGAATATATTTAAAATTCTTCTAAAACGTTCATCTTTTCTCCCTTTTTGGAGATATTTAAAATTTTCATGTTATCTTTAAATGTTTTGTATTCATGTTGTGTTTTAAGTATGTGTTCTGCAAATGTTGATTTTTTGGTTGTTCTGTTGTTTGATTTAACTGCTTGTATGTGTTCCTTGTATCTGCATTTGAAATTTCTCCCTGTTTGGCCGATGTAAAATTTTGAACATTCACCACAAGTAATTTTATAAATTCCACTTTTTGCAAATTTGTCAATTTTCTGTTCATGTTTGGATCGACTAAGATTTTGGATAATTTTAAATGTATTGTTTTTTGTAGTCTGTAAATCATTGATCGAAATGTTGCTGTTTTGTGTTGCCAAGGGTGGTTTGAATCTGCTGGTATAATCAAATCTGTCTGTGTTTGTTTGTGATATATTTCGAATTTATGTTTATTACCTTTCCTGGAAATTGTAAGGTCTAGAAAATCAATATATTCTTTTCTGTTTTCCATTGTGAATTTCACTTTATCTGAAATTGTATTGAGGTAAATGAGGATGTTATCACAAGTTTCTGTGTTTCCTTTGATTAGACAAATTACATCATCAACATATCTGTGCCAATAGATAATATGTTTGTGAAATGGGTTGCAGATGTTATTAATTTTGGTTCTTTCCAATTCATACATACATGGTTTCGTTTGTCGGTATGTAATTAAAACATATACATGTATGAATTGGAAAGAACCAAAATTAATAACATCTGCAACCCATTTCACAAACATATTATCTATTGGCACAGATATGTTGATGATGTAATTTGTCTAATCAAAGGAAACACAGAAACTTGTGATAACATCCTCATTTACCTCAATACAATTTCAGATAAAGTGAAATTCACAATGGAAAACAGAAAAGAATATATTGATTTTCTAGACCTTACAATTTCCAGGAAAGGTAATAAACATAAATTCGAAATATATCACAAACAAACACAGACAGATTTGATTATACCAGCAGATTCAAACCACCCTTGGCAACACAAAACAGCAACATTTCGATCAATGATTTACAGACTACAAAAAACAATACATTTAAAATTATCCAAAATCTTAGTCGATCCAAACATGAACAGAAAATTGACAAATTTGCAAAAAGTGGAATTTATAAAATTACTTGTGGTGAATGTTCAAAATTTTACATCGGCCAAACAGGGAGAAATTTCAAATGCAGATACAAGGAACACATACAAGCAGTTAAATCAAACAACAGAACAACCAAAAAATCAACATTTGCAGAACACATACTTAAAACACAACATGAATACAAAACATTTAAAGATAACATGAAAATTTTAAATATCTCCAAAAAGGGAGAAAAGATGAACGTTTTAGAAGAATTTTAAATATATTCACACCACAAACATGAACCAGAAAACATATTGAACATAATGCAATTAGATAAAATCAACCCCATATTTGAAAAAAATTGAAGAATTGAAGAAACTATAACATTAATATACATATCATTCCTATTACACTGCATGAAAAAAATCAACACATGTTTCTTAAACCAAAACTTAATTTAGTATGTAATTATATTTAGAGGTTACATTTTGAACACACTTGAAAATGGGATAATTCTCAAAACATGTTGTGTGAAATAAAATGAAATGATGCAAGGGTACAATGGTATTCATTTACAAAATAATATATATATATATATATATATATATATATATATATATATATATATATATATACAAACCTTGCTCGTATTATAGTATTGGATTAAAAGGTTTGGAAAGTTAAAAGTAATTTTTATTATGTATTTTTTTTCATGGAAACTTGAACAAGGTAAAAAGTACACATATTTTTCCAAAAAAAACTTCAACACCAGTGAACAATGTAGAAAAGTTAATAAATCAAACTGAAGAAACTGCTCTAGTTGTTTGAGATAAATTGACATTTAACAAAACAGCACGAGTTATGAGAAAGCATGAGAGGGCCTGCAGCAGAAAAGGAGGAAGGCAATTTGAAAATTATATTGAATAGTTTAACTTGTGTTTTTTACTAATAGAATCTAGTATCATTGAGTGATGTTCAAGGCTTAAGGTAATGTTACTAAAAATGTTTAAAAACTAGTATTTTTATCAGCTTATGATTTGTTTTCTTAATCCCTAATAGGTCGCGCAAAAAAAATTACGTAATAGATCGCATGGTGTACAAAGTTTCGCATACACTAATTTGGCCTCTAAAAACGTTTTTTAAAACTTTTTAGTCTAATATTGTTGTTAAATTGTCAAAATGGACAATGCCTTTATAACTAGCAATAAATATAATAATTGTGGTCACACTGCTGCAATTCATCTACGGACTGACCCGACCCTTCCCGTTTTATTGCATCTTCTTGAATCGGTTAACTTTTTTTCTTGCATCTTCGCTATTAGCAAACAATTGTCTTTTGAAGTTATACTAGATTTAGAAATTCTTTCCTCTTCTTGAATTAATTTTTTTTGACAGTTTTGATCAAAGAATGCTCATATTTTCGTTCTTTACATTCCAGTATCTGATGACCAAGCTTTGCTCGGATAGAACAAGACATGATATAAGTTAATTTGCAAAATTAAAACACATTTTTTACTCAATGTAAACACAGTTTATACAGTTTAAATAAAAGTTATTTAATAAACCTTATAGCATAAACACTTTTTACACTCTCCCCTTATACATAGTATAAGGAGAAAGTATTGTTTTCATTAAAATTTTTTAATTTTAGTTAAAGTGTATATCCGTTTTGGGGTCCCCTGAATCCAGAAAAGTGGGTTTCGACGTGATGTCTGTCCGTCCCTGTGCCTGTTTGTCTGAGTGAGTGTGTGTGTGTGTGTGTGTGTGTGTGTGTGTGTGTGTCTGTATGTGTATCTGGATAAGTATAGAGCCACAGCCTACCCTGTTAGACCGATTAAGATTAAATTTGGCATATATTGACCATATCTCCAGGCGTTTTTTTCATTTTTTTTATTTTTAATGGTAGTTCACCCCTCAAAACCCTTAAAAAATGTGAAAAATCAAATTTCCTCAAAAACCGCTGAAACGATTTTGGTTGAAATTTGATAGTGAATAGTGCACAGAGTAATAAATAATATGACTCCACCCGCATGTCTGTAAAAATAATGGTTCAAAAATTATGGGTTTTTAAATGTAAAAAAAATCAAGTTTATTAATTTTCAGCGAAAACAACAAAAGTAATGTATAACTTGACTACTACCATTGTAGCCAGCTTAAACACTAAAATATTTGGGGACCGTTGGTTTATATCTGTCATAAAGTTCTAAAAATTCTGCTTTTGTCAACTGTTCCTCAAACTGTATGTTATGCTCGCTGAGCTATAACTAAATTTCTGCTTTTTTGTTTACTTGTGTTGGAGCCTTATCTAAATCTTGTTATGTGGAGTGGTATGGGGTGTTGTCCATTGATGGACAACACCCCAATGATGGAGTGGATAGGTTAGGCAGAAGGGATTCACTGAACCATTTTGAAAAGGTTTCATGGTTCATTTTCTTGTGGTAGTCTGAGGTGAATTGTGTGATCAGTCCATCCTCGATCGTATTTACCCATGTTTCGTCTAACCATACAATTATCGAAATTTAAATCTTTTACCTCCCGCAGAAACCGACAATGCCAAGCAACAATATCAATCCATTCCAATAAAACCCTCCTCCGATTCAACTTCTTATATTGAAACCCCAAAGTAACTTGAGGGAAACTCTTGAGGGAAAAACTACTACCTCTAAACAAATTTGCGGCCCTTAATAAAACCAAGAGTTTTTTTAATGGTAGGATGCTCTTTTCACCTAATATACTCGTATACATGACGGCGAATAGCTTCCTGTTGGAAAAACCATCTATGGTAGTGACCGTTTTATGTTTTCTTCTCTTTTTTCCAGGAGTCTGTGGTTGTATTACCAGGCTCATTAATAATTTTTTCCTTACGTAAAGCAGAGCCCTAACCGACTTTGGTGTAAGACCATCTACAGGCCGAACACGAGGGTCCCCTTTTTTACTTGCACTGGTACTGTCTCTTCTCTTCATCAGTATTAAGATGATACTGTAATACCGTACAACAGTCTGCGCAATAGTCAACGACTATCAAAGCACTGGAGGAACTGCACATGTGCATGCCGGCATGGAGAGACAGTGCGATGCAGCGTATTGCGGCAACAGTGCCTGTTACTAGGGCAACTACGCCAGACGGTCCTCGCTCTTATTGGTCAGTTAGCCATCCACGTCATTGTCCCCTTTACTCCAAGGTCAGAACTCCCCACCTCGCCAATGCGGAAGTTGTATCTATTCTACTTTAACTGGTTCTCTCTCTCTCACAGACGTGTAGGGGGCTAGTGAAGAGATAAGGTGAGAGATGAGTGACATGGCTGCCGAATTGTGTCTTATACAATAATAAAAGCATTTTCTGAGGGTTAAGATTGATCCCCACAACCCTCCTCATGAATAAAAATACAATAAACTTATAATAAATTAAACCTCAATATGTGGGCAAGTTTTGTTTTACATTTCACATTTTTGAAAAAAAATTGTCAATTGGATATTTACTTTAAAATTTAGTTATTTTCTTAAAAACATATTTTTTGTTCTTAAAATGCACTATCTGTAAAAAATAACTACTATACACATTAAACTATAGATGGAAATTGTATCAGCTTTCAGAAAATCCCTTCAAAATTACCATCAGACAAAAGGAAAGTAGAGAGATATAAGCTTTTCCATAGCTACTTAATGTTTTCCTGAAAAAAATCATTGGTAAGAGACCTAAAATAAATATAGTAGTGAGTATTAACTCCAATAATTACATAGTTTACGTGAAATATTTTGTCACACCATCACTGTGTATTAACAGTGTATAAAAGTACATAACAGTATATTCATTGTTATCCAATTTTTCAGTAGATATCAATTAAAGTGAATTTTTAATAAGATCAGTAAAAATTTAGGAGAGAGAAATAATGTCAAAAAACTGGTTCTTAGAGGGCGTTACACCTATTACAGGTTTTCAAATTAATCAATATTAAACTGAAGCAAAACAACACAGCCCATCTGAAAATAATTGTTAAATTGTAATATTTTAGATTTAAGGACTAAGCTGAATAATCCCTTCATTTTTATTGGCTGTGGTCTTACCTTGATCTCCTCCCATTTGTTCAGAAATCTTTCCTTCATCAGAGCCACCTACTAATCCTAAGACACATCTTGGTTGGATCTCATGCAAAAGGAATTCCAGCATGTCATGTGTTATTACCTTCAATCAGTAAACTGTTTTAACATTTATCTTAACAAATACATCCAATCTTTAAATAAACTTAATTCAAATTATTTTTGAATGTAACAAACAAAGATATATGTCTCAAACAATAAAATGTCTCATAAACAATAATATTCTAAAAATATCTAATTCCTTTCAAACGTCATATTCATCAAAATTTAAGATTTGTAACAAAATTATGTCTGACAAGTCACTCACTACTGGTTTTGAACCAGGAACATTAGACTTACTAGGTCATTGAGTTAGTTCTAATCTACCATATAAATTAGTCCAAAGTCTGCATTATTATAAACTAGTCTATAAGTCTAAAGGAAATACCCCTGTCGCAGCAGACCTGCGTACTCAGCGAATTTCCAAATCAATAATATAATAATAATAATATATGGCAAGTTTTATAAAAATATGTCCATAAACATGGGAATTATTTGCTTATTCTCTATAAGATTAACATGGCAAAGAGTATGCAGGTTTGCTGATGTGAGGAACACTGAAATTAGGCATTTCTACCATAAATAATTTTTATCTTAACATTTATACCAACTTTCATCAACATCTGTCCATAAATAAAGGAGTTTGCCTATTCCCTATATGATTATTATGGGAAAAGAGTATGCAGGTTTGCTGCCATGATAAACACATAAACTATGATTTTTGAGCATAAATGGATAGATCTGAACCACATGAAGCTAAATATCAAGTTTTATCCAAAAATATTCATTAATATGGGAAATATTAATTTTTCCCTATCCTCCATAAGATTAACATTGGAGCCCCACAATACAACGTACTGTGTTTAGATTTTTTTAATATCTCGGTAACCGTTGGAGATAGAGAAAAACTTTAAGGAACTTAATTGTGTAGTTTATTAAGCTGATTCTAATGGTGAAATATAAAATTAGAAATTTTTAAAAACTACATGTGAAAAACGCAAAAAACCCCATTTTAGGGTACAAAACCCCCACCTACCCGTTCCCATTGACCGATATGTCTGGTTAACGAACTCGTCCGAGCATTTGTAGGAATACACGTCTCTACCAAATTTGGTCTCGATCGGACCACTTTTACGAGAGTTATCGTGCTAACAGACACATATATATATATATACATATATATATACATATATATACATATATATATATATATATATATATATAAAAATTTTAACGACTATTGTTTTTGGAATCTGGGCACCTAAAGAAGAAAAAATAACATGGTCCCGGGCTTAAGTCTAACCATGAGACCTACGGTAATAGCTTCTTCCCTATGGGAAATTCGCTAAAATTATTCAGACTTCTTAGACCTGGTATAACAAAATAAGTAGTGATTATGACAGTCAATATAGAGAGACCATGTTGCCGCTTTTTTAATTTTTAGTGTGTATTAGGCCAGTCAAGGTAATCAGAAGCTCCGGCCCCGCATATATTCATCCCACACTACCACTTCGACAAGGGGGTTATATTTAACACTTCAGTGGTAGTCATTAGTTCACTCCTGAGTTGCAGATATACTCGTGCAAGAAAATATGTTTTAAAAAGTTACTGCAGTGTTACTTGTGACAACTATAATGAAAAATTAGACGAAAACATTAGTATGCTACAAACCAAATACCCCCGTCATAGCAGACCTGCATAATCAATGAATTTCCAAATCAATAATATGACAATAATAATATGTGACAAGTTTGATCATTATCCGTGATAAATAAAAGAGTTTGCCTATTCTCCATAAGATTAACACAGAAAATAGGCACATTTACCATAAACAATTTTTATTTTGACCATGTATACAAAGTTTCATCAACATCTAATAATAATAATAATAAATACCTTTATTGCAGCAAAAATACAATAGTTATTGTCATACATTACATGATTAGAAAATAAAGAAACAATTCCCTGATTTTAATATAAATAAAAAGTAAAAAATATAAAATATAAATAACTGTAATCACAAAGTAAGTATGACAAAAAAAAGTCTTACGCCATATGGCTGCAAATGCCGCCCCAACAGGCACTATTGCCCAATTATAGGGGAAGCTTGAAAATACTAAAAAAAATCCATGACCAGGAATACAAACTGAAAAAAACTATACTTATACTTATATCCATCAAAATAATAAAATAAAATATAACTTATACATAAAAATAAAATAAAGTGAAACATCAAATAAAGTGAATCCATGATAACAAACATACAATTTCAATAAACAAAAATCAACTTTACTATATTAAGTGGGACAAACAAAAATGATCTAATAACATGAACGTTTTGACGTACCTATTTACGTTAATATATAAAAAAATAAAAAAAATAATTATGTTAGGAGCTGGCGACATATTCTTTTAAACTTGGCTCGGTGAAAAGAAAAATCAATATTATTATTCAATGAATTAAATAGCAGCACAGCCTCATTCAAAGGTGAATTGCTGTGAGCCGCAGTCCTGGCGAAGGACTGATAAAGCGCCCTGCACGCTCGACCGCCGTATCGCGGCACATGCCACGACACACCGGCCAAGGTCGCAGGGTCGTCCACGTCGCCAGCCACCACGTCACGCAGATAACACAACAATGCTACCTTCCTCCTTAAATCCAGTGACTGAAACCCAAACATTTCTAACATCTCCCTATGCCTAATTAACCAAATCGGATGATTAGGAATACCCACAAACCTAAAATAGAGCATCCTCAAGAATTTCTTTTGAACTTTTTCCAATATATCTGTGTATATAAATGAGTTTGGAGACCAAATAATAGAAGCAAATTCAAGCCTAGAACAAACAAGAGAGAGTAATTTAACAGTGTTTATATCCCTGAAATAATGAGACATTCTGTAGATATAACCAAGTAAGCTATATGATTTGTTAACACAGGAAATTATATGGTTATTAAAAGATAAACTATTCTCAATTAAAACACCCAAATCTCTAAACTCATTAACTCTATCCAAAGTAACGCCACTTAACGTGTAAGGAAACAAAACAGGATTTCTCCCACGATGGATAGACATGACCACACACTTTGAAAGATTTAACTTGAGCCTGTTACTGACACACCAGGTGTCCAGCAAGCTCAAGTCTTCCTGCAGAGAAGAACAACTTTCAATACTGTCAACGACGGTAAATAATTTCAAATCATCAGCATACAATAGAACATTATTTTTAGAGAATCAGGAAGATAATTGATGAATATATTAAACATTAAGGGCCCAAGATTGCTGCCCTGAGGCACTCCTGAAGGAACAGTAAAAATATTTGATTTGAAGCCATCAAAAGAAACATACTGTTTCCTATTTTTGAGGTATGAGGCAAAAAATTTAAGTAAATCATTAGAAAATCCATAAAAATGTAGCTTACGAAGAAGAATCATTTGGTTGACCTTATCAAATGCTTTTGAGAAGTCTGTATAAATTACATCAACCTGACGCTTTGAATCTAAAATACTAGAAGCATAATTAACGAAACTACATAGATTTGTGGTGATTGACCGAGATGGGTAGAAACCATGTTGACTAAGTGAAATGCGTGACTTCATATGAGGGAATATATTATTATATAAAACTATTTCAAACACCTTGGCTGGGGTAGAAAGTATCGACACAGGCCTAAAATTTAAAACCTCCTGCTTATCCCCTTTCTTAAACAGAGGTATTACTCTAGTCAACTTCCAAAGATCAGGAAATACACAAGATTTCAAGCAAAGATTGAATATGTAACACAAAGGCTCGATTAAAATATCAGAGCAACCTTTGACAACATAAACTGGAATAAAATCAGGACCAAAGGATTTTTTTTAAGGTAAACTTTTAATTGCTTTTTTGACTTCATCCGGATTGATAAGACACAACAAAAGAGAGTGGACGCCACTTGTAACAGACGATTCAACAATGTCTGAAATACTATAATTATTACCGGTATCGTAAACAGAACTGAAATAGCTAGCGAATGCATCTGCCACCGATACACCATTCTGAACTTTATCGTCCCCACAATGAAATTCGTTAATTCCATTTATTCTTGTAGTTTTTTATTCTTAACGAAGTTCCAAAAACATTTAGGATCCCTCTTAATATTACATTCCATATTTAAAATGTACTTATCATATTCACGGCGAATTAAAGTCTTAACATTACGTCTGTACTTGCTAACTCACTAAAAAATCCAAGCTTTTTTGTTCTATTAAATTTTCTCCTGAAAATGTTTTTTAGTTTCAACAATTGAATGATATCTCTAGTATACCACTTTGGATATTTATACACTTTACCAACAACCTTTGGAACATGTTTTTGAATAGATGAATTTAAATAAGAGTAAAATATATCTACAGCTTCATTAGGATCATTAATAAAAAACAAATTCTCCCAATTGCAGTTCGCCAGCGTGTTATAAAGACCCACAAAATTTGCTCTAGTGAAATTATAACTACATTCATAGGACACTGATCTTTTACACCTTCTAGTAAAAGACCAGTGTCCTAAATGTGTAGATAAATGAATAGATAAAGCAGGATGGTGATTATCAATTGGCACTAAGCATTCCTCCTCCCTCTCCACTGATAAGCCGGCAATATTACTGATAACAAGGTCCAGTGTGCGATTGTTAATATTTACTACATCATTACACAATGAAAGACTGTGAAATACCAGAAAGTTGTTAAGTTCTAAATAAACTCCGCCACCTCTAGATAAACTGAAACTATTATCACTTATTAATGGAAGATTAAAATCGCCAACTATACAGATATTCAAATCAGAGCCTATACAAACATCACTAAGTACATCAAAAAACTGATTATAAACCATTTCATCACATCTAGGTGTGAAATAAACCGTACATAAAATGAAACTGAACCCTTTCATGTTCGTCATTTTAACAATGATAATATCTACATCACAGGCAGAGTGAGGAACTCGCACCGCCTTCCAAATGTTATTATCAACAGCTATCAATACACCTGCACCTCTTATCTTAAATCGACCATCCTGTCTAAAAACTGTGAATTTATCAGGGAATAGTTCTGATGAGAGAACTGTCTCATCCAACCAAGTTTCACTGAGGCAAATAATATTATAGTCACAGCTTAATAAATTGGTAAAAAATAGCTTACATTTTGATATCAGGCCTCTGTCCATACATAAAGGAATTTGCATGTTCTCTATATGATTAACATGGGAAAAGAGTATGCATACATGTTATCATTTCAGCTAACCTGAAATGATAACATGTACAGTAAACATATTACAGTACAGAAAATAATTTTAATGTTTGTGGGACCTTTGTACCTACATTTCGCGAGAAGCAAGTGTTGTGCGAATGGGTTATTTTTTCGAAAATATTATTATAAGTTATAAGTTTTTGTATATGTGTACTAAAATAAATTTTACAAATAACTGCTGGACCGTCAAAATACCCGATTCCAAAACTAGACCGTTAGTTGAATATCTACGATGTTTTTTAAAAGCAACTTTAAGAATAGTTTTCTGTACGACAAAAAAGGTTGCAAGATGGTTTTGTATGCGCCACCAAACACAATAATTCCGAATGACAACAATAATTGAATATATGCATAGTATGCAATCTTAATTTCTTGTACCTCGGGGTTGTCATTAAGTTGTCTAAATGCATAAATATATTTAAGTAATTTATTATTCAGATATTCAACATGTACAAACCAGTTCATTTTACGATCGAAAATAATACCAAGATATTTGTATGACTTTCTCAATTTTACAACAAAGACACGAGTTATTTGAGTGACTTCCACAGACATGAATAGTAAGGTTTTCAAGATTGTATTCTGTTCTTTTGCGTAGTAAAATCGGCATGAATTTGGTTTTAGATATATTTAGAGACATGTTGGTCAAGCCAATTTTTTAGAGATTCAAGGTCCGATTCTGCCTTATTTTCACCTCCTTAAAATTTTGCACTGGTGGAGGTAGAAGACAAGTTGATCCTTAACAATTTTCTCTAATAACTTAGCAATCACACTTAACAAAGAAATTGGTCGATAATTATTCACATCTGTGAAATCGTTAAGACTTGCGCAATGGAATAATTTTGGCCAATTTTAACTTGTGTGGGAATATACCAGATATTAAACTAAGATTGATGATATGTAAAAGATGAGCACATAAAGTAATGATGTTTTCCTTAAGAACAAAGGCCGGGATGCCATCATGGCCGGGCGCGGACCCTCCTCGCAGACCCTGGACATAATGTACAATGTCCACGAGTATGACAGTGTTAAATGTAAAGTTTGTATCGAGTGAATAGTCGGGGTCATTTACGACCGGAGCCCCGGCTGAATTGATAGAGTTAGCTAATTTAGCAGCTACTGAAGTGAAAAAACTGTTGAAATCGTTTGCTATTTTATTTTTCATAATAATATTACTTGTAGAACCAGGCAAAACCTTTTCAAACGGAAGAGGTTCCTTCAAACAGTTCCTACCAGATATTTTGTTGACAATGTCCCAAAATAATTGTGTATCTAACATCTTTCCTGATATGCATAAAATGTTACTTGGTCCCTAATGCTTGCTCTCTGTGGGATTATCTATTTTACTCAAGGGTAATACCAAAGATTTCAAACTGAGCAGGATATTTACAACTATTACTAAAAAAATTTAAATCATGACACAAGACTTATTTTATTTCATTAAATATTAACTTACTAAATTTCAATTGAATACCATCACTTCCCACAGTATTTGATGAAATACCCGATAACACCTTAAATTTATCATCACATGTAAATTCCATAAAAGTAAATGGTGCGTCTTCATCATGATTATTGTTCCTTATATTTTTATAATGGTGTGTAAAATTAATATATATATATATATCACTATTTACACCACCAACAGCTGCAATTCAATAATTGCAGCCGTTATTGTGTCGACTAATCATTATAAAATTTGGTAGAGTTGTTCCTTTCTGTGATATCTCAGATGAGTTTGTTGGTTAACGCAATCAGACTACATTTAACTATTTTGGGAGGGGGGAGGTTTACCCCAAAAATGGTTTTTTAATTTTTTCATATAGGCTATATTTTTTTGAAAATATCTAATTTTTCCTTTTCACTATTGGTTTCCTAAAAAAAACAATTTATTATTCTGAATCATGACTCTAGGTCCATTGGTTACTGAGATATGTAAAATGGTAAACAGTTTATTGTACAATGTTTATTTTATGGAGGATACCTAAGAATATAACTCGTATTTACTTAAATTCTTCCAAAGTTTGGTATGCAAGTCCATCTAGTTCAGTTTTAGCAATACATCAATAAACCCTCAAATGTAACGTTTGTTACGGCAGCAAACCTACATATTCTTTACCCAAGTAGTTCTTACTGAGAATAGTTAAATTGGTTTAACTCCCTTATATAGTTATCGACATAACATTAAAATGTTGATAAATATTGTATATATATCTAGTGAACAGCCTTAATATAAAAATGCATTACATGTGAAACAACCCTTTTTGCATCAAACCTGTATATTCAGTAATGTTAAATTACTATGATAGGAATAATTTAAGTTCTGTGAAATTCGTTCTACTCACACCAGCTAGCTGCATGCAATCTCGTTAGAACTTAAATAATGAGGCTAGATAGAAAGTTTTAAAACAAACATTTAAAATTATAAACAAGCTATCGATTTTCACCTTTTCCTCAGCAAGATATCCATTTTGACATTTTCCTCATAAGATTAACATTAGTGCTTCAAAAGACAATGTACTGTAACCAAGTTTAATGTTCCAGTATCTTTATCCCCATATCCCAGAAACCAATTAACAAAAAATGAAGGGCATACTAAATTGGTTTCTTCAGCTATCTGCAATGGTGCTAATAGAACTTTTTTAATTTAAATCATATTTAAAAACCCCATTTTGGGATTGAACCCCCTCACCCCTTACCCTTCCTTTTAATAAACTTTTTTGTCTTGATTTCAAACTTGATTGAATAATCAAACATTTAATTATTCAATAAATTTCATCCAGATACTGTATATACAGAATGATAATTAAGTCTTAGGACAACTTTATAAGTTTAATTTACCCAATGTCCTATTAAAGTTATAACACTCACATTGTTATTAGTACAAATGAGGTAAGAACATCTAATTGATTGCATAGACTCTGGACATTCCAGAAAAACAAATGTAGAGTTTGTACAAGTAGACACAGTCGTACTTGATAATGAGTCTTTAATTTCTAGGCTAAAAAACGACTATTCTTAATAATTATAGGTTATTCAATGAGCATCTCCTTTGAATCAGAGTGTCTGTCCACACAAGCAATTATTTAATCAGTCACATACTGCCTTCCTTTTAAAGTTAAGATGAAAACCATTTGTAGTGTAAAAATCTTTCCCTAACTTACTAATATCTACATAAGTGCAGTTTTTAAAATATTTGCAAAGTTTTTTTTATTTCAGAGTTAGCTTCCCTGATTAGTACACAACTCATTTTGGCATTAGGTTTGATAAAAAACAATATTTTACAGCTGTCCTTTTTTCTAATCATTCCCCCTACCTTTCTGCCCTGACTGGCATAGAGATAAATTTTTGAGAACTTGTTACTTCTCTTAGTCTTGGATACATTGGGATTAGATCTAGTTGTCTCTAGTACTTACTCACAGAAGATGAGGTTTCAATAATTTTTTAATTAAGTCTACTATGGTGATATGAATACGTATTGGGTCTGATAACCTGCCCCACTGTAGGTCACTCCACTGCTTTCAGGGGTAAGCACAAATGAGGTTAAGTACATCCAATTTATTGCATAGACTCTGGACATTCCAGCACAACAAATTTAGAGTTTGTGCAGGCACAGTCTTACTTGATAATGAGTCTTTAATTTCTAGGCTAAAAAACTACTGTTCTTAATAATTATAGGTTCATTAATGAGCATCTCCTTTGAATCAGAGTATCTGTCCACACAAGCAATTATTTGATCAGTCACATACTGCTTTCCTTAAAGTTAAGATGAAAACCATTTGTAGTGTAAAAATCTTTCCCTAACTTACTAATATCTACATAAGTGCAGTTTTTAAAATATTTGCAAAGTTTTTTTTATTTCAGAGTTAGCTTCCCTGATTAGTACACAACTCATTTTGGCATTAGGTTTGATAAAAAACAATATTTTACAGCTGTCCTTTTTTCTAATCATTCCCCCTACCTTTCTGCCCTGACTGGCATAGAGATAAATTTTTGAGAACTTGTTACTTCTCTTAGTCTTGGATACATTGGGATTAGATCTAGTTGTCTCTAGTACTTACTCACAGAAGATGAGGTTTCAATAATTTTTTAATTAAGTCTACTATGGTGATATGAATACGTATTGGGTCTGATAACCTGCCCCACTGTAGGTCACTCCACTGCTTTCAGGGGTACCATTACCAGAAACTTTCTCTGACAGAGAACTAAATCTATTGCTTAAAAATGGAAAGTTTACGTCATTAAAAGTTGGAACAGACCTATGCCTGCCTTTTTTCTTGATAGGAACAGTCTCCCACTCATTTTCAGCCCCAACCAATTCAGCAGCGGCTGTGGCCTTTTCCTTATTAAAAGATTTTAACTGTTCATTTTTATGTTTGAGATCTTCTATATCTTTTTAAGTATAAAAATTATGTGTAAAAGGTTAACCTCTTCATTCTTGTTGGCATTATCTACTAGGCTAGCATCATCTGACTCTACATCTTGCAAAGCTGTGCTAGATTTTGGGAAACTCCATACGTTTTCATCATCAGGTACATTGTCTTATACATTTAACACGTTTGATATTAGTAATAGTCCTACCTGTTCTCCAAACCTGTATTGGGCTATCTTCAGAAGCAACCATTTCTGTATGTAGGTATTACTAAATATATTTAAAAAGTTGATAAATTACTTCTTCCAGGAGATGTAGGTCACTAGAAATTTGTGAGGTTTTATGGGGTTGGCAGGAAATAAAAACGGTAATTCAGAAAAGAATGGTGTGATGAAAGATAAAAGAATAGTATAAGTACTGTAAAAATCATTAAACTATTAGAAAAGTACAAATTTATAGGATTATTGCAATTACAAGTGGTGAATTAAAAGCAGTGAGTTAAAACCAACCTAACTTAACTCCGCAGAATGACGGAATATATCGCCATTCACCAACATAAAGGTGTGTTTGGTATAATAAGAAAGTATCAAATATTTGATGACAATCAAAATGCAAGTTTCATCTCGACAATATATCTCAGATGCAACCAAAGTAATTGCTCTTCGAGGCAGGTATCACTAATGATGATTGCGTTACATATGAATGACCACCCCAAATAAGTTTTCTTTTTTAATTAGAGTGTTTTTTTTACCTAAAACTAATCAAAAGTACTGCTTTGTTTTTTCCAGACGTTATTATAATTTTTCAATTTTCAGTAAAATTAAAAACTGTTTAAACACATTAGGCTTAGATGCCTGGGAAAAAACTGTCAAGAATATGTCCTATTCAAATTAAATCCATTGAACATAATGAACTCAATATGCTGAATAGCTCCTCAGCTACAACATAGTATGTACCAACCTATATAGTATCTATCTTTCTACCTATGTAGCTAGGTAGTATATATAATAGTATTTAGTAGGTCTATATGATATAGTAGGCCTATACACTATTTAAATAGTAGCCTACGCTCATCTGTAAAGACCATCCTCATAATTAGACAAATTCGTAACTCAGAGGCAAAAACGGTTCAGATCCCACTTTAAACTGTAGGTTCCTTAGCTGTTATGAGCTGTTTGGCGATTAATTAACAGTCCTGTCTAAGGAACAAGGCAGCCTTGGTCAGTAACAGGAGTACAAGATCTAACCACAATAATATTTGATGACAATCAAAATGCAAGTTTCATCTCGACAATATATCTCAGATGCAACCAAAGTAATTGCTCTTCGAGGCAGGTATCACTAATGATGATTGCGTTACATATGAATGTCCACCCCAAATAAGTTTTCTTTTTTAATTAGAGTGTTTTTTTTTACCTAAAACTAATCAAAAGTACTGCTTTGTTTTTTCCAGACGTTATTATAATTTTTCAATTTTTCAGTAAAATTAAAAACTGTTTAAACACATTAGGCTTAGATGCCTGGGAAAAAACTGTCAAGAATATGTCCTATTCAAATTAAATCCATTGAACATAATGAACACAATATGCTGAATAGCTCCTCAGCTACAACATAGTATGTACCAACCTATATAGTATCTATCTTTCTACCTATGTAGCTAGGTAGTATATATAATAGTATTTAGTAGGTCTATATGATAGTAGGCCTATACACTATTTAAATAGTAGCCTACGCTCATCTGTAAAGACCATCCTCATAATTAGACAAATTCGTAACTCAAGAGGCAAAAACGGTTCAGATCCCACTTTAAACTGTAGGTTCCTTAGCTGTTATGAGCTGTTTGGCGATTAATTAACAGTCCTGTCTAAGGAACAAGGCAGCCTTGGTCAGTAACAGGAGTACAAGATCTTACCAGAATAATATTTGATGACAATCAAAATGCAAGTTTCATCTCGACAATATATCTCAGATGCAACCAAAGTAATTGCTCTTCGAGGCAGGTATCACTAATGATGATTGCGTTACATATGAATGTCCACCCCAAATAAGTTTTCTTTTTTAATTAGAGTGTTTTTTTTACCTAAAACTAATCAAAAGTACTGCTTTGTTTTTTCCAGACGTTATTATAATTTTTCAATTTTCAGTAAAATTAAAAACTGTTTAAACACATTAGGCTTAGATGCCTGGGAAAAAACTGTCAAGAATATGTCCTATTCAAATTAAATCCATTGAACATAATGAACTCAATATGCTGAATAGCTCCTCAGCTACAACATAGTATGTACCAACCTATATAGTATCTATCTTTCTACCTATGTAGCTAGGTAGTATATATAATAGTATTTAGTAGGTCTATATGATATAGTAGGCCTATACACTATTTAAATAGTAGCCTAGGCTCATCTGTAAAGACCATCCTCATAATTAGACAAATTCGTAACTCAAGAGGGAAAAACAGTTCAGATCCCACTTTAAACTGTAGGTTCCTTAGCTGTTATGAGCTGTTTGGCGATTAATTAACAGTCCTGTCTAAGGAACAAGGCAGCCTTGGTCAGTAACAGGAGTACAAAATCTTACCAGAATAATATTTGATGACAATCAAAATGCAAGTTTCATCTCGACAATATATCTCAGATGCAACCAAAGTAATTGCTCTTCGAGGCAGGTATCACTAATGATGATTGCGTTACATATGAATGTCCACCCCAAATAAGTTTTCTTTTTTAATTAGAGTGTTTTTTTTACCTAAAACTAATCAAAAGTACTGCTTTGTTTTTTTCCAGACGTTATTATAATTTTTCAATTTTCAGTAAAATTAAAAACTGTTTAAACACATTAGGCTTAGATGCCTGGGAAAAAACTGTCAAGAATATGTCCTATTCAAATTAAATCCATTGAACATAATGAACTCAATATGCTGAATAGCTCCTCAGCTACAACATAGTATGTACCAACCTATATAGTATCTATCTTTCTACCTATGTAGCTAGGTAGTATATATAATAGTATTTAGTAGGTCTATATGATATAGTAGGCCTATACACTATTTAAATAGTAGCCTACGCTCATCTGTAAAGACCATCCTCATAATTAGACAAATTCGTAACTCAAGAGGCAAAAACGGTTCAGATCCCACTTTAAACTGTAGGTTCCTTAGCTGTTATGAGCTGTTTGGCGATTAATTAACAGTCCTGTCTAAGGAACAAGGCAGCCTTGGTCAGTAACAGGAGTACAAGATCTTACCAGAATAATATTTGATGACAATCAAAATGCAAGTTTCATCTCGACAATATATCTCAGATGCAACCAAAGTAATTGCTCTTCGAGGCAGGTATCACTAATGATGATTGCGTTACATATGAATGTCCACCCCAAATAAGTTTTCTTTTTTTAATTAGAGTGTTTTTTTTACCTAAAACTAATCAAAAGTACTGCTTTGTTTTTTCCAGACGTTATTATAATTTTTCAATTTTCAGTAAAATTAAAAACTGTTTAAACACATTAGGCTTAGATGCCTGGGAAAAAACTGTCAAGAATATGTCCTATTCAAATTAAATCCATTGAACATAATGAACTCAATATGCTGAATAGCTCCTCAGCTACAACATAGTATGTACCAACCTATATAGTATCTATCTTTCTACCTATGTAGCTAGGTAGTATATATAATAGTATTTAGTAGGTCTATATGATATAGTAGGCCTATACACTATTTAAATAGTAGCCTAGGCTCATCTGTAAAGACCATCCTCATAATTAGACAAATTCGTAACTCAAGAGGGAAAAACAGTTCAGATCCCACTTTAAACTGTAGGTTCCTTAGCTGTTATGAGCTGTTTGGCGATTAATTAACAGTCCTGTCTAAGGAACAAGGCAGCCTTGGTCAGTAACAGGAGTACAAAATCTTACCAGAATAATATTTGATGACAATCAAAATGCAAGTTTCATCTCGACAATATATCTCAGATGCAACCAAAGTAATTGCTCTTCGAGGCAGGTATCACTAATGATGATTGCGTTACATATGAATGTCCACCCCAAATAAGTTTTCTTTTTTAATTAGAGTGTTTTTTTTACCTAAAACTAATCAAAAGTACTGCTTTGTTTTTTCCAGACGTTATTATAATTTTTCAATTTTCAGTAAAATTAAAAACTGTTTAAACACATTAGGCTTAGATGCCTGGGAAAAAAACTGTCAAGAATATGTCCTATTCAAATTAAATCCATTGAACATAATGAACTCAATATGCTGAATAGCTCCTCAGCTACAACATAGTATGTACCAACCTATATAGTATCTATCTTTCTACCTATGTAGCTAGGTAGTATATATAATAGTATTTAGTAGGTCTATATGATATAGTAGGCCTATACACTATTTAAATAGTAGCCTACGCTCATCTGTAAAGACCATCCTCATAATTAGACAAATTCGTAACTCAAGAGGCAAAAACGTTCAGATCCCACTTTAAACTGTAGGTTCCTTAGCTGTTATGAGCTGTTTGGCGATTAATTAACAGTCCTGTCTAAGGAACAAGGCAGCCTTGGTCAGTAACAGGAGTACAAGATCTTACCAGAATAATATTTGATGACAATCAAAATGCAAGTTTCATCTCGACAATATATCTCAGATGCAACCAAAGTAATTGCTTCCGAGGCAGGTATCACTAATGATGATTGCGTTACATATGAATGTCCACCCCAAATAAGTTTTCTTTTTAATTAGAGTGTTTTTTTTACCTAAAACTAATCAAAAGTACTGCTTTGTTTTTTCCAGACGTTATTATAATTTTTCAATTTTCAGTAAAATTAAAAACTGTTTAAACACATTAGGCTTAGATGCCTGGGAAAAAACTGTCAAGAATATGTCCTATTCAAATTAAATCCATTGAACATAATGAACTCAATATGCTGAATAGCTCCTCAGCTACAACATAGTATGTACCAACCTATATAGTATCTATCTTTCTACCTATGTAGCTAGGTAGTATATATAATAGTATTTAGTAGGTCTATATGATATAGTAGGCCTATACACTATTTAAATAGTAGCCTACGCTCATCTGTAAAGACCATCCTCATAATTAGACAAATTCGTAACTCAAGAGGCAAAAACAGTTCAGATCCCACTTTAAACTGTAGGTTCCTTAGCTGTTATGAGCTGTTTGGCGATTAATTAACAGTCCTGTCTAAGGAACAAGGCAGCCTTGGTCAGTAACAGGAGTACAAGATCTTACCAGAATAATATTTGATGACAATCAAAATGCAAGTTTCATCTCGACAATATATCTCAGATGCAACCAAAGTAATTGCTCTTCGAGGCAGGTATCACTAATGATGATTGCGTTACATATGAATGTCCACCCCAAATAAGTTTTCTTTTTTAATTAGAGTGTTTTTTTACCTAAAACTAATCAAAAGTACTGCTTTGTTTTTTCCAGACGTTATTATAATTATTCAATTTTCAGTAAAATTAAAAACTGTTTAAACACATTAGGCTTAGATGCCTGGGAAAAAACTGTCAAGAATATGTCCTATTCAAATTAAATCCATTGAACATAATGAACTCAATATGCTGAATAGCTCCTCAGCTACAACATAGTATGTACCAACCTATATAGTATCTATCTTTCTACCTATGTAGCTAGGTAGTATATATAATAGTATTTAGTAGGTCTATATGATATAGTAGGCCTATACACTATTTAAATAGTAGCCTACGCTCATCTGTAAAGACCATCCTCATAATTAGACAAATTCGTAACTCAAGAGGCAAAAACGGTTCAGATCCCACTTTAAACTGTAGGTTCCTTAGCTGTTATGAGCTGTTTGGCGATTAATTAACAGTCCTGTCTAAGGAACAAGGCAGCCTTGGTCAGTAACAGGAGTACAAGATCTTACCACAATAATATTTGATGACAATCAAAATGCAAGTTTCATCTCGACAATATATCTCAGATGCAACCAAAGTAATTGCTCTTCGAGGCAGGTATCACTAATGATGATTGCGTTACATATGAATGTCCACCCCAAATAAGTTTACACTCATTTCTCATTCTTACTTGGCTTAAAATAACCTACCTGGATTGTTTGCCATTTCAAAATATAATAAGTAAATGTTGCTACAGTCCAATAGCCCATGAGACTACAATTATGGCTGAGTAGCTGCTCAACTATTGCATCCAATGAGTTCAAATCATTTTTCGGCATATAGTTTTTTTAGTACATTTTCATAACTATGATTGTGCAATAGATTTTTATAAATTACTTTGTACTATATATGTACAAACAGAAATAAAACATTTTAATATTTTAGGTTACCTGCCTTTCTGGGTGCAGTCAATGTTCCATCAACATCAAATAAACACAATAATCTCTTAGAATCCATCATAGTTCCAGTTCTTCAATATTTAAAGAATGTTGAAATTTCAGAATCGTTAAAATGATTCAAACACCATTTAATGATGAATGTGCACGTATGTCTTCATGTAAGTAACCCTGGCATTTGAAAACTTGACACTTGACAGCATCAGCATATTTCGCTGTAGCAAGCGGCACAAATGAAAAGGCAGTGTTTCCGTTTCCATTTGATAAAATATAAAGCACCTTTTTATCCCAAAAAAATCATGTATAAAATAATTATTTCATTCCACAAAATACAGTTTTTAATTAGGTACTGTACATTTTTCCACGATTAGATAGGTACTAATTACAAGGATATAAAAATATACATATTTTTAATTATGTAAAAAAATATTAAATGTTACCATTTTGATATATCTTTATAAATATATAATACACATAAACTAATTGATAATTATTTATTCTGAAAACAAAACTAACTACCTAGAAAACTATAATAGTTCATTCGAAAATTAAAGCAAATCCAAGCAATAAAGAGCCTCTCATCAGTAACTAAACGTCAAAATAGGACTTTAAATTATGAATTCAGTATAGTCCCAACAGGTAGTCATAATAAGTATTACTTTAAATCATAAATAATAGAAAATTTATTTATTTTTAATAAAATGTCTCTATAAAATTTAATTTAACCATTGTAGCCTCCAGATCACTGATTTTACTAAAATTAAAGGTTAAAATACTTGTAGTACTGTCTGTGATCTTCAATCATTATGGTGCTGACGACCAATGGTTTCGGATTTAAAAGTCCATTATCAAGTCAGAATAAAAAAATAAATTTAATTTGGCAAAATTAAAAATTTACGGGCATTTTTCATCTATGATATTGTCAAAACAATATGAGTATTGTTAGGAATTTTAAATATAAAAAGTTATTTTTAACGTGAATACTTCCATTATAGACTTGAAAAGAAGTAAAAATCCTGATTCATCGGTCATCTAATTTTCAGGGAAAAGGTGATAACTTGTTTTCGGGGCCACTGCAACTAGTAAGTGGAAACACTGATATTACGTTTTTGAGCCAATTGCTCTAAATCAGCTGTCAATCAGCTGCGTTTTATCAATAATGTGGTTTTATCAACTACCAACATAACAATTTTGTTTGGATGTAATATGTGATAAGCTTGTTGTCACTAAAATCATAAGAACTTAATTGATTCTATATGTAAAATGTTTAGTTCGGTTTGAAATAAATTTATTGGGATATGAGGAACTATAAAAAACTGAAGTCATTTTAATACTCTTTCACATTACGATTGACTTTCATTTTTCACCCACTTCGTGACTTGGGTAATTTTTGGGCAAATAAACATAAATTTCCAAGAATGATACCAAGTGGTTGGTGGTGGTCTGTGAATAGCACGGTGATCTAAATGTGAAGTATTGGATTTACTTTATTGAGCATTTTTATTGCAACATCGCAGATGAATATTTATCCTATTTATTTGGAATCTAGCCAATGCCAATTAGCAGTGGAGGGATTCTCGTGAGTGAATTCATTTTCTAAATAATAGTTATTTATTTTAGTGTACAATGTTTAAAGTTATTTAGACGGACCAAAAGCTGTATAAAATCTTATTTAGAGTCTATCTAATGTTTATAAAATGAATTCTGACTAATAATAAAAAGGACATTAATTATTGTTAACACTAACTTAAGCACTATTAAGCAAAATACATATTCCAATAAGCTTGAATAACGTGAGGTAATACAAACAAAATGGTTAATATCTTTGTAATAGATATATGTTTTAAATCTTCTGTTAACCCTAGAACACAAAGGCTCCCTGAGCCAAGCGTTGTTTACAAAGGCAAAGGCGTCTCTCAGACTACTGTTTTTGAAAATAAATAAAAAAATACTTTTAATGACAGGGAATTTTTTTAAATCATAAAAACACTTAAAGTGAACATTGAATTAATGTTTTATAAGAGTTTAATCTCCAAATCTTAATTGTTCTGGCACTGGCAGCAGATTGTCCCTTGGTGTTTGCCACACATGACATTTGCGCAATGTCCACAAAAATGTTTTGTCATGCGCTGTAATCTTAGAGGTAAGAAGGCACAAACCTTCCTACCTGGTTGGACTGGTTGTAGAGCTTCATTTGGCACACTTACATTTAAAATATAAGCAATAGATTGCCGGACGAGAGTTCGTGGAAAAATCGTTGCCCGAAGCCAGTACTTCAGGAGCTCTCTGTACGTTTCTCTAAAAAAATTTTACCGACTTAGGGGCTTACACCTTTGGCTCAGACACAATTTTCTACATATAATACGTATCTATCATTTAAAATGATTATTGTTCATTTGTTTTTAAAAATAAATATTTAGACTTAAATCCTGAACCTCTCATTTTATCAATAAAATTTCAAACACAATTGTTAAACCTTTTCTTACAACAAATACTAAACAATAGGATAAAGACGTATCTTGATTTGCCGACGCATTGTAGGATAGTTTTTCTCACTCCAGCTTGGCGAGGTCGTCCTTACTACTGATAACCACAAAACGATCACCTTGATTCTTACGCATTAAAATTCTTCCATTTTGAACCCATAGGTAGGTGTAATTCCTATCCTTCTTCACCTGACGAGCTGTGTGAAGCAATTTGCAGTTAGCTTGTGTAAGACTAAAGTTTATGTAAATTAGCATTGCATTACCTCCCATATAACCAAGATCACGTGAATTCACATTCTTTTTAAATCTTCTTTTCGCCAAAAACTCTTCCATCTCACGCTTCCTGACAAACTTCAACACTATCCCACCAGGTCTACCACCTGCACTCTCTTTGTACCTATATATGTTGTCTATCATATCTTTGTCTATCATATCTATCATCTCTTTGAGAGAGAGAGAGAGAGAGAGAGAGAGAGAGAGAGAGAGAGAGAGAGAGAGAGAGAGAGAGAGAGAGAGAGAGAGGAAAACCTAGGAAGGTTTTTGGCCTCACCAACAAGTTTTAGCCACTGCTGCTGTCATGGGTGGAGTTTGAGATTACACATTGGCGGGCATGGAGTTAATTTTATATTTCTTGTTACAATATAGCCTAAAATAGAGAAAAAGAAACATGCGCTTAAAACTAATACAAACCCACACTAAAAACACTTCAAAATATCTGTATAAAATCAAAATTTCTAATAAAGCTGTTCAGGGTAATAAAAATAAAAATTCAAATTTAGTAATAAAAATTCAAAAATTTCAAGAGGTCTGGGCTTCCCCCTGTAACTCCGCACATGCTGCTGACCTGCCGCTGAGTCCAGGGAAGCACCCATTTTTTGCAGATCTTTCTTCACGTGGCCTTCAACCACAACTTTGGTCTTTCTAACAGGCAAAGTTCCTCGTGATTGACCATTGGTGATGCTTTTTAATAAACTTTTTTACTCATTTCTTTCCACATTCCCTGTCCATCTCAATCTTCTGCTCTTCACTATTATTTTCTGCTTAAACAGGATAAAAGTGGTAATGTGGGTAAGCCAGAAGCAAGTGTGCCAGTGTCCAAGACCAAGAAGGTCTTGTCTGTTGCCCCATCGGTTCTGCCACTGTTGCCATCTGTGCCAAAACCTCCCAAGCTCCATCAGCGTTCCAACACTACAATAAGGTCTCATCATTAAGAATATCTTAGTTTAGAATTTAAAAGAGGTTAGCCTAAACCCTTAAGTTATTTTTTTAAATTAAGGAATCACTGCTTACTCGAAACATGTTTTAATTTTAAGACAGTTTTTGTTTAATGCCTGCACTATAATACTCATTATGTCTGCACTCTTTTTCAGGCAGTGATGTCATTGATAGAGATAAATTTACAAGCATTAGCATTTTTACCATTTCATATTTAAGATTTTTTAAACTCATTCTTTGTATTGATCTTTATATTTCATCATGTGGCCCTATTAATAAAAAAGGAAAAACTATATTCATCAATTTTAAATTTTCTGAAATTTTACATCTCTACCACGACTCAGTTTTTTCAAAAGCGGCTTTGAATTTTCATATATTTAGAATTGTAGATGTATTAGTATACAAAATCATTACCATAAAATTATTCTTAACTCAATATTGTTTTAGCAATGGTGTTTGTGGATTGACAGGAGAAGTTGAAATTAAAGACAACAGCAAGGATCGGATTACATTGGACAGGTAGATACAGCTTTGTTTGGAATATTTCATTGTGTAGTATTTATTATTGGATTATATTCTGAAAATAAATTTTATGACAGTAAATACTACTGATCAAAATTATCAATTTATCATTGTTCTCTGCCAAAAAGTCAATTAGTTAAATCATGGACCAGGCATGGGAGCAAATCAAGAAGGAGAAATTCCAATTTTTCTACCGATTTGGGAGGATCCCTGTGCATGCGCGCAAGCCCACGGAGAAGGAGGCAGGCGAGAAGTCGGGAGACTCCAACCAGCCAGGGGGAGCTGAGGGAAGCGATGTACAGGGCGATGACCTGGACCTCTCTAGCCTCAATATAGCAACCCCCAAGATGGTAGAGAGCACCCTAGATGGCGAGGAGGATGCCATCCCTCAAGAAAAAGTTGGGAAGGGATCTCCTCAACTTTAGGATAGCCCAGGTAAACCTTCATCATGCCAAGGGAGCCTCGGCCTTGGTCTTGAGAAGACTTTCCCGGGAGGGACAGATGGTGGTGCTGATCCAGGAACTCTGGGTTCTCAGAAAGAAGATTATGGGCCTCCAGAGCAAGGATGCAAAGAGTACCTATCACGGGACCTAGTGCCAATTAGAACCTGTCTAAGCATAGGGGGCACCGACCGATTTCTAACCGGACACTGTAGGCTCAGGGGTCATCTGAGCAAGATGGGCATTGTCCAAGAGGTTGAATGCCGCTTCTGCCAATCTGGGGAGGAAACACCTAGACACCTATTGGCTGAGTGTGACGCGATAGGTCAGAAGAGAGCCAGAAGCTTGGGAACACACCAGGTGGCGGTGGAGGATTTTCCAAAGTTAGAACCCCTCGTTATACTAAACTTTATTAAGGCATTAGGACTAGAGGGGGTTCTCTATGCAAGAACTAGAGTCTAGTCTGGGGGGCACAATAGATCTCAGGTCGCAGTGCAATCTTTCCCCTAGATTTTATCAAGTATCAAGTATCAAGTAAATCATGGTATATTACCTAGTCACTCAACGTAGTATATTATTGCTAAGTATCCCTTCTTTATTTGTGTTCTACTTAATGGAGAAAGTTACAGTATTGTACTTTAAATTAGAACAAAAAATTAACCTTAAGTCACAAACAAATTAATATAGATACTAGTTATTTAGTTGTAGATTATATAATGTAGATTTTAGGAAAACAATTGCGTGTCAATCTTGTCAGGGCCATGCATGTTAGCCTGATGGCCTAATTGCGGCAGACAAGGTTAAGAACTGTCTGTATGTGTTTCGGAACTAACTGATGCATATGATTAGTTTTGTTAAAGTCCTGTGTTAATCTCTACGTGTCCTATTTATTATATTATATGTCAAATTCTTTATGAGCCCATCAGCATTATTTTATTTATGTTGTTCAATAGTTTGGTAAATACAGCCAAATTAATACACAATGAAAATTGTAATTATTTCATGATGCAATTTAAGCATGATGTAATAGCTGAGTGTGCAGCTGCGATGCTTCATCACCTTCGACACTGCCACAATGCACCATGCAATGGATGAGAGTGGAGTCACAATGCTTCATCACCTTCAACACTTCCACAATGCACGATGTAATAGATGAATGTGGAGCTTCAATACTTGATTACCTACGACACTACCACAATATGCGATAAAATGGATGTGGATGAAATTCCATGCTTCGTCACCTTTGACACTACCAAAATGCACGACCAATGAGTGAGTTAGGTGCTGCTATGCTTTATCACCTTCGATAGTACCAATATGTGTATTGCAAAGGACATTCAAACATATGAACAAAACACACATACACACACACGCATACATGCACACACGTACGCACACAAGCATGCATGCACGCACACACAATCACACACTCTCTCACACACACACACACACTCTCTCTCTCTCTCTCTCTCTCTCTCTCTCTCTCTCTCTCTCTCTCTCTCTCTCTCTCTCTCTCTCTCTGTGTGTTTGTATTAAGTAGACAGGTGTAGTAGATTTAGGTATTAGAATTAATCATAGTTTGTCATGGTCAGATCAAGTTAATTGTGTGTGTAATAGAGTATATCGTTGTCTCTACCAATTTAGACGTCTCTGTTTTAATCCATCTTTTTATGTAAAAAAAGTTTTAGTAGAAACTCTCATTTTCTCTATATTTGATTATGCTATTGCAGTGTATTGTGATTGTAATGAAGAATTGACAAAAAAATTACAAGTTGCTCAAAATTCATGTATTAGATACATCTTCAATTTAAGACTTGATGAACATGTTACTAGGTATTATATACAATTGGGATGGCTGAAGATAAAGGAAAGAAGGGAATTAAATGTATTAAACACAATATATAAAGTCCTTAAAGAAGGAGAACCTGAATATTTATGTGAGATGTATAATAGGTACTGTACATTTACTGTACATTTAAGGGAAACCAGATTTGGTAACGATACTTTACATTTTCCTATACATAGAACCTTTGTATACAATAAATCTTTTCATGTGACATCCATAAGACTAATGAATAGTTTAGAAAATGATATAAGAAACCTTAGAATTATAAATAGCTTTTCGAAAGCGGTGAAGGAATTACTTTTATGCAGGTATCAGGTTTAAAATGCTGTAACCACTATTTACATTACGTTTTCAATCTATTAATATTTCAATTGTTAAAGTCCTCAATTATTATGTTTTGATCAAATTTCACTATTGTTAGGCCGGCCGCACACTGATGCAGCATTTCACCTGAAGCAAATTGTTTCACAACGTTTTGTTTCAAGCGTTTTGCTTCTTTGCTTCTGCAGTGTGCGGGAGGTTGAAGCACGATGCAACGTTTTGTTTCAAACAATAGAACATAATGTTATTTGTACTCTAGTAGTGGAGATAAAGTTCACTTCCTTGTCGCACATGTTGACTGAGATAAGACTATTGTATTTTTCCTCGGAAATCCTTTTTAAATTATATTATAAGTAAAAATGAGGTTTAAAAAAATTAATTGGGAATTAAATCAACTGTATTCGATAAAAAACCCTTTTTAGTATTAATTTTCATTAAAATTTTCAAAGTAAAATACAATACGCTTATCTAGTTAAAGCTCTGAAAAGGAGCAAGTTTTTAAAAGTAGGCCTATTTGATATTTTTAACTACTATTGACAGAACAATAGCTGAAATACGTAACATTTTATAAGGTTTTAGGGAATGATTGATTACCATCAAACAAACGGAAAGTGGAGAGATTTAAGCTTTTCTGTAGCTAGAAATTGTTAGGTAAGAGATCACATGCGATAAAACAAAAATAATTGTGGATATGAACTTGAGTGATACATAGTTTACCGAAAACAAACTGTCGTCACACGAACTTCCAATCGCCCTGAATATAGTTTCATGTTGTAATTGAATGCAAGTAAGACTACTATTACTGGCCTATGCTTCTGTATTGTTAAATTATAATTAGAAATAAGTCTACAACTCTTTTCATGTAAAAAAATTGTATAATTTTCGGACCTGTTCTGGGGGAAGAATGGACCTCTGGTCTAACCTAGGGCAGGTAAAATAAACAATTGTCATTTGTCTCTCTCTCTCTCTCTCTCTCTCTCTCTCTCTCTCTCTCTCTCTCTATAACAGATGATGTTAGAAAAGCCATGGATGAGAGGAAGTTGACAGTATTGTTATTACTTGATTTCAGCCGTGCTTTTGATTGTGTTAGCCATAGACTTTTGCTTTCTATTTTAAGATCTTACAATTTTAGTACAAATGTTATAATGTGGGTAGAATCGTATTTAGAAAATAGATTACAAAGAGTGAAAACCGTCAATGGAACGTTATCGGACTGGAAGTTGAATGCAGTGGGAGTTCCACAAGGTTCGACGTTATCTGCAATGTTGTTCTCATTGTACATTAATAAGATAAGTGATTCCTTTATTTTTTGTAGGACAATGTTTTACGCAGATGATTTACAAATGTACATTCATTGTGACATCAATAATTTAGAGCAAACAATAGAGATGTTAAATGCAGACTTAATGACGTTGTCTAGATGGTGTACCGACCATGGCCTCAGTTTAAATATTGATAAATGTAAACCAATGATTTTAGGTACCCGGAGAATGTTATCTAATGTAAATATGAATAATGTCCCATCTGTCTGTTTAAATGGTGTAGCTTTAAAGTATGAAAAAACATTAATTAATTTAGGAGTAAGATTTAATCAAACTTTATCGTGGGTAGAGCAAGTAGAACATGTACATAAAAAAGTATATTCAATTTTATATCAGTTAAAAAGACTATGTTTTAGACCACCTCTCCGTGTAAAAAAATTACTTGTATCTACTTTAATTTTTCCAATATTTGATTATGCGTTAGCGGCTTACTGTGACATTAGTGAAACTTTAATATCGAAAATGCAGAGAGCTCAAAACTCATGTATAAGATATATTTTTAATTTACCTCTTGACGAATATGTAACACCTTATTATAAGGAACTAAGATGGCTCAAGATAAAGGAGAGAGTAGAATATAATATATTGTGCCTAATGTATAAAATCTTTTCAGATAACAAACCTGACTATTTGTATGAAAAATATTCCCTAATGATACAAGTACATTCAAGAAATACTAGATTTAGTAATACTTTGTTGCAGTTCCCTGTTCATAGAACAGTCATTTATGGAAAGTCGTTTCATGTTCAAACAATTAGGTTAGTCAATAGATTAGAAGATGAGATGAAAAATTCAGTATCGAGTGCCTCTTTTAACAGAAGACTTAAAACATATCTGTTACAAAGATATTAACCATTTTGTTTGTAATAGTGATTTTGTTATTTAAACCTCTTTATTATTGTAAGACAAAATTGTTACTATTGGTTTATCCTTTTGTTCACTACGAACGTATTGTAGGAAATAAGTTTGTGTTAGCAATAATTATTATTTTTTTATTATAATTCATAGTCATAGTTCATTTATATACATTAGATTAGACATAAGCCACAACTCATGTAAATTTTTGTAAATGTTTTTGGCCTGGCCTGGTGTAAGAGTGGACCGTTGGTCCAAACCAGTCCAGGATAAATAAATAAATCGTCAAATTGTCAAATTCTCTCTCTCTCTCTCTCTCTCTCTCTCTCTCTCTCTCTCTCTCTCTCTCTCTCTCTCTCTCTCTCTCTCTCTCTCTCTCTCTCTCTCTCTCTCTCTCTCTCTCTCTCTCTCTCTCTCTCTCTCTCTCTCTCTCTCTCTCTCTCTCTCTCTCTCTCTCACTCACTTAAGAGAATGTACGGAAGAATCAAAGGCACTCTGCTAGATTTGTACAACAAAACGTTGAAGGAAGGTAGGTTTCCGGATGTTTGGAAGATAGGAGTTGTGAAAGTGTTTCTCAAGAGTGAAGATAAAGACCCCAGTAAGTTGAAGTCATACAGGCCGGTTACACTCCTCCCGGTGTTGGGGAAGATAGGTGAAAAATTGATAGTAACAAGGATGCATCAGTGGATGGCAAGGGAGAACAGAACCAATGCAGGACAATACGGATTCACCGAAGGAATAGGAACAGTAGATGCACTGCTAGACATGAGAAGAGAGGTCGAGGAAACAGAAGAGAAATACGTGTTAGGATTGTTCCTGGATATATCCGGAGCTTTTGACTCCGCTTGGTGGCCTGATATATTAAGAATTCTCCGAAGGTGGCGTTGTCCCAACAACATCTATCGATTGGTGAGAGACTACTTCCGTGGCAGGACCGTGACTTTAAGAGCTGACAACGAAGAAGTGATCAAGACCATCACTAAAGGCTGCCCCCAAGGATCAGTGGTTGGCCCTCTGTTGTGGAACATCCTTTTTGACGGATTTCTGCGTTTACCATTTGGGGATGGAATCTCAGCGAGAGCCTATGCGGATGACGGACTACTTCTGGTAAAGTCTAACTCTAGCCCGGACCTAATGAGGAAGGCGACAAGAGCTTTGGATCTCGTCACCAGGTGGGGAGAAAAAAGAAAGTTGGCGTTCTCGAAGGAGAAGACAGTGATGGTGCTCCTGAAAGGAAAGTTAGTTGAGAGATTCATTCGAGTAAATATGGGAGGAGTCACAATCAGGTGTTCATTGGAGACGAAGTATCTTGGAGTGGTGGTGGGAAGTGGAATGAAGTTCTCGGGGCACTATGATCAGGTGTACGACAGATCAATGAAGGCATTCGGAAAGTTAAAAGGACTGGCCAAGGCAAACAATGGTATGAGATGCGAGAATCTTCGAAGGTTGTATATAGGTGCGCTTGAACCAATGTTGTTATATGGATGTGAGATGTGGGGTCAAAGGATGAAAGGAAGAGGAGAAAGATCGAAACTGATGAGCCTTCAACGAAAGATGTTGTTGGGAGTGATTAAAGGATACAGTACGATATCTCATGATGCAGTAAGAGTAATTGCAGGAGTAATTCCACTTGACTTGATGATCGAAGAAAGGATCAAGCGAAGAAGAGACAAGGAAGATGGTATCGGCAGTAAAGAAAGCAAGTGTGTCAGGAGAGAAGAAACGCTGGATGAGTGGCAAAGAAGATGGGAAGTCAGTACCAAAGGAAGGGAAACATTCGCGTTTGTACCGGATGTGAGAGTTAGAAAGAATGTGCATTGGGAGACTGACCACTACACAACGCAGTTTGTTAGCGGACACGGGAACTTTAAGGCAAAGCTTAAGAGCTTTAATCTCGTGGAGGATGACCGCTGCACCCACTGTGGAGAACTTGAAACATCGCAGCACGTGCTGATGGAGTGCGGATTCTATGAAGAAGAACGAAGTGGAATGAGGGAGTTCCTCCGACAAAAGGCGTGGACGTGGGAGAAGATAAATTTTCTCCGGAGCAAAGAGTCAGCGTTGGAGTTTTCGAAAATGTGCCGAAGAATAGGAAGTACGAAAACCGACTTTGAAAGAGAGCATTGAAACAAATGAAAGGAAGGAAATACGAAAGGAAAATGAAATCAAAATTCCGATGATCCTAGTGCATTGGTGCTAGGTGAGGGGGAGGTGTGTTGGATGGGCACTAGAAAAGTGCCTGGAAGAGATAAAATCATATATGAAGACACAAGTGGAAGTTTTTCAGGAAAGCGGCCTGGTGAATAAGTCTCCGACTTAAACCAGGGGTGGAGGAGGGACCGCTGGGCTTCGGCCAACCACCTCTCTCACTCACTCACTCACTTTCTCACTCACTCACTCACTCGCACACTCACACTCGCAGTCGCACACTCACACTCTCGCACTCTCACACTCTCACACTCTTACATACTCACACTCTCACACACTCACTTAATTACCCACTCACTATTGTTTATCTATATATGTCCACAAATATTTATATGCTTATCTCATATGAGGATGACACGTTCTGCTCTTTGGACACCTATAGCAGACATCAACTGTGTTATTATGTGTAAAATTTTTGTATTTACTGCCCTGTGGGAAGTAGGTTAGATCATGGATATGTCTAAAGGGAAGTTTTCATTTCAGCTGTTCTTATCACCAAAAAATTAATACAATAGCTCTCGTAGTTTCTATAAAAACTGGATGTATACACTTTCGCTGCACTTTTTGCATTATAAAAATCTGATAACAGATTAGACACATCCATGTTAAAAATTTTAATACTATATTAGTTAAACCAGTTCTGTCATTTATATGTTTATCATTACTGTACTATTAAAAGACCTCTTATCAACTACATACTTTAATTCTGTAAGTCATTTCTTAAAAATATTGATGAACCCCCTATGTTAACTGCAACTCTGATCTGCAATAGCTACTAGGTGAAAGCCCGGTTATTCAGTTTCTCAGTATTTAGCCAGTGTTCACAGATACACTAGACAGCAATGTTGTAGTTAGAGTTTAGGATTAAAATTTTGTCTACCTTATCTTAAACATTTTGAACCTTCCACTGGGCAACTACTAAATTACTTTCTACAATAAATCTAAGGATGTTGAAGGTGTCATTAGGTCTATCGCTACCTCTTATACTCTGTTCTATGGGTGATTATTGCTCGTGTGAGGGGAGATCCTCTGGGCAGTAATTGGTTTGGTTACATTTTCCATATAAAGAACATTGGGTAGTCTTAGACAACATACTATGTTTACCATGGGTACTACCATGGTATTTTTAAACTTTTCTCTATACCTTTTGTCAGAGACCTAGTTACTCTTACTCCTGTGACCTTTAAACCCTAGCTGGTTTTTGCTCTCATCAACAACCCACTTCTATCGTCAGAGTTATTTTTTTATTCATGTTTATACATTCGACCAAGCGATGCTTGGTCCCAAAGTGCCAATGTCATTATTTGGAATAATAAATAAAATATAATATTTTATAGACATATTCTAATTCACTACTGAACTAGAAATAATTAGGATTTAAATGTGGTCTTTTTTGCTAGACAATAAATCACTAAGATCATTTAGACACATTTTGAATAGAAATATACTTTTTGTGAGTGAGCATATAAAAAAATTGTAATAACTATATTATTTTCTTCCACAGGAGGGGACTGACATCATTGCCAGTGTTGGCAGCAGACGCACAAGTGAAATTGTTGTCATTGCAGCACAACCTTATCACTCGTCTTGACAATATTTCCACAATTGGACTTTCAAAACTGGTATTCCTTGATGTTTATGATAACCAGTTAGACCGAATCGCTGGACTAGATTCCTTATCTAATCTGCGTGTTCTACTTATGGGGAAAAATAGGTAGAGAACTTAAACTGAGTGAAATAAAGATATATCTTAAAATCTTATACTTTTGTTGAGAGCAGACCCTGTATGTATTGAGTTATGGTATGAAAAGTATTGGATTTGACCAGTAGCATTGTCACCATCAGGTCTAATGAGACGTTGCTCTTTCCCTTTAATATTTCCTTGTGGTGTGAAATCGAGGAGGAAATCTTACATGTAACTAATCTTATAAACTAATCGTCTATTTTCATTCAAGAATGCTGCAATGTTTTCCTCTTAACATTTAGCCCATCGCCCCCCAATTTCCCATGTTGGTGCTCAAATTGCTAGGTTCAATAATTTTTTTTACATGGGCGCCTTTGTTACAACTTGTAAACACTGTGTTGTTTGACCTAGTAGAGTCTGTTAGACAACACAGAATCAACTGGCCAGCTATATGATGGGTAAATTAGGCCTAATTAGGATGAATAGTAAAACAACAGTTTCATCCACCAAAATCATAAATATCGAGTAAATTTTCAATTAGAGGTGTGCAGATAGTGAATTTTTTTTTCGGATTGGATAGTTAGGGTTAGTTGTATAAAACTATGGATAGATTTATAAATAATAATTCTCAATTTTATTTCATGATTCAACTATTTTATTTATTAAAATGACAAACACGATGTGTTTCTATATAATTACTATATAATTAATTATATATTATATGTATTAATTCTATATAATTCTACATAATTCTACGAATCGCCATAAACAAAGAACCAAGATTTGACAGACGACGTTGGCTCGTTGCCATCGGCTATCTGCGTATCGCTTTGTCCAGATGGTTATTCAATAACGTTGATCTAAACTGTTATCCACTATCGTTCGTTGCGAGTTAAACATTGCTAGAATAACAGGGAGTCTCGGTAACTTTGTTGCCGTTATAACGTCGCTGTGTCGATAACACCATTATTTAACCTGTTATGTTAAATAACGCCCATCTCTACCGCTGACTATTGGACAAAGGACTCTGCGCAGAGTTGGAGTATCGGGCAGAACAAATTTAAACCCGTGAAATTATGGTACCTTGTCGTATTCTAGTTAATTATTCATCTTAAAATTATCTAAAATGTTCCATTTAAAAACTAATGACGCGTAAAATCATTCAACAAAGAGAAAATGTAGAATGAATACGAGTGGAAAATTTGTTGGTTATGTAAACACTGAAAGACGAAATAGACCAAATGTAAATTTGACAACACTTAATCGTATTGTTCGAACTCAAGAATGCGATAACAAAAAATATTCCATTATATCAAAATATTTCAAGTTTAATTTGATCAGACGATCAAATTACGTAGACGATCAAAATTAAATAGTATATATTTTTGCTGCAAATACCAGAGATATTATAATGGTTGAGCTTTGTTATTAAATATTAAACCGACAATTCACGGTTTTTCGTAGCTGAAATCATATTTTATGAGAAATAATAATAACCGCAATCTGATATTCGGTGCAACTATCGATGACGCTATGCTTTGTATTTCAAAATGCAATATCGTGTTGAACTTAATGGGTAAATTAAATACATAGTTGAAGAATCGAATGATCATACCGTATCCTCGGACCGCAAAAACTAAATGGAATTTTAAATTTGGTTTTAAATTAAACCAATTTAAAACACCATAACTAATATAGCACTGAACAAAAAGTATTGTCCCTGGGTGGGGATTGAACTTGCAACCTTCGATTCATGAAGCCAACACGCTACCTGTGATCAACTGATTTTGTTAGAAGCGGAATGAGGATTGAAAATCAAAAGAGAAATTTAATTTACACCAATTAATTGGTTTGTTACAGTGGCTTCAAGCAATACAATGTATACACGTTTTCAAATAAAATACGGAAGATTTTGGAAATTTTTTTTCTGCTTTCATTTCACCTTTAGGTTTTACAAATTGTTTAGTAATTTGATAATTTTTCATTTATTACATACATAAAATAAATATTTATGCACAACCTCTGTTCAAATATTGTTCCCCACCATCATCAATCAACAACTAACTGTCAAACCGTTATAAACAGACGTTTTGATTAGTATTGTTTACATTTGATTCTCCATAAGCGTAATGTTAATTTTTTAGATTTTAAACTTAATATTACAAGAAAACCAGAATCTTCCTGGACATAAGTTCTAGACCTATCTAGAACTTATTTTCTATTTGGAAATTACTTATTTCCAAAATTTAAAAGAACATGGATATCTTTTTTTTGGGCGATTCATTGACTCTATTAAACACATTCATGTAAAACGATACAATAATAATATTTGTAAGCATTGTATTGGTTTTGTATAAAATAATCTGCTTTTACTTACGAATATAGAAGGAAAATCCATCACTGGATCAATTCCCACTCCCCATTCACCTAAGAGACTGAAATTTGGAACAATGATTCCTTAACCCCAAAACAGGATAATTAGGAGATATTGGTCCCAACCTAATCATAGAGCTCAATTCCAGTGACTTTATATCACCCATCTTATTCTTAGGGCAAGATTTAGAATTTTGGCACCACTAGACCCACTAATTTTTCTGCCCCAAAGTCGTTCAATTTAAAAAAAGGTTTCTTGAAAAATTATATCAAGCCCCCCGTATTATTAAGATTATTTTAATAATACAGAGGGATTGATATAATTTTTGCTAAAGATACAATACAAGACAGCCCACAGAGTTCTCCCATACTCCGTGTTCGTTAATTGAAATAATTGTGAATGTATCACCTAGCTGTTAGTCATAGTAAACATGTGTACAACATTTACTAAAACTAGTTGTGCTGCTCCACACAAAATCTGGTGCTCCAAGCCAGTGGCTTATGGGCCTAGTGATAATCCGGCCTTAGTTATTCTTACGTTGTATGGGTATCCTTTTTTTGATCAGATGATTTTACTAAATATGTTTTTATTGTAAGTATATGCTTAACAGTACATACAGCACATGTATTTATCGATAGCTAAAATGTGAATGAGCTAAGATAATCACCTTGCATAAAGGCTAATAATTTTAATTTGTTAACATTAATTCAAATTATCGCTGGAAAAATCATGATAATTTTTATAGTTAAAATACTTTATTTAGTTTGTATAATGCTTGTTACTAAACAAATTTTATATCCAAGGACATTAAAGGATTCAGAAAAAAGTACCCAATAATTTAGGTCCAGTGACTTTTTGCCATAAGTATAAAATAGAATCGTGTTATAATTGAATTACGTCATCGCAGATGTTTTGCCATCTAACGGATTTCATTTTAAGCCAAAACATATAAATTTATATGTGTTCAAGACCATTCTCATAATTAGACCACTTTGTAATTCAGAGACCTTAGTTCGGATTCCACGTTAAACTGTCCCTTAGTTGCCATCGGCTGTTGGGCTATTAATCCTATCAGTCCTGTCTAAGGAACATTGTTGTACGTTGTTGTATGGTTGCCAATTCAATAATCTAATATAATCTAATCTAATCTATTGTCTAATCTAATGTTTTCAGAATCAGGCGGATGGAAGGACTGAGGAATATTGTTAAATTAGAGGTGCTAGATTTGCATGGAAACCAAATTTCACAAGTTGGAGGTTTGTCCTCTCTCTGTGAACTTAAAGTCTTAAACCTTGCCGGCAACCAGCTTCGATCTTTAGGAGTTTCCGATCTTCAAGGTCTCTCTTCCCTCCAGGAGCTGAATCTTCGACGAAACCGTATCAAACAGGTTCAGTGTTTTGGTGAAACTCCTCAACTACAGAAATTATTCATGAGCAACAATGAAATACAAACGTAAGTTTAAATCAAAATTTAAATAATTTTATTATTTCAATGTATTATTGATGGAATGTTAGCAACAAATTCATTTTTAGCAAATGAAAGTTCTTGTTTGTATTATTTCCTATACAAACAAGCACTTAATTGACACTAGCACTTAAACCGAAAACAAGGACGGGGGCCTGAGGGCAGAGCCTCCAGTGAGTGAAGCCAGTTCAATGTATATATTTCAAATACGAGTATAGTTGCTTAATTGAATATACCTAGGGCAGCAGAGATAATAATTGACTATTATAAGCCCATCTTACAAAATTATTATTTATACTTTTAAATTTTCTGCAAAAACAATAAAAGTACCGTAAAGTATAAGTTGACTGGCATATTGAAACCAGCTTAAAAAACTAAACAAATTAGTAGCTTAAATTATTTATCTACAACTAACGGTTCCAGAGAAAAATTAAACTTCCTGTCCATGATAAACGCAGTATGTTGTCTGAAAACGCCCAATGTTATTCTTAAGGAGAATATTAAAAAATCAATTTCTTCCTCATTTTCCAACCGTTTTCCATGAAACTTGGTATTAAGCGTAAGGTCAAATCACCCAACAAAACCAACTCAAAAAAGGTTGGTATTACCCGTGGGGGGTGTTCCCCCCATACAATTTGAACAATTAATTTAAATTTATCTCTCTTGTTTCAATTTTCAGAAATGGGATGATTATTTTTTAAACGATAACTTATTAAATGGTATTTAGATAAACTTTGAAGAACATGATAGTTTTTACAGATTTATTTAAAAAATTTACTTAAAGCAAAAAGTATGTCAGTCCACTGATACCGTTTATTTTCCTAAGTATAGAAATTACTACTCTGAAAAACCAAATAAAGAACATACAAAAATGTTATAATAAGTCAGTAATTTAATATGTATTTTTTAAGCCTTAGAAGTTGTACTCCTGTATTAACTGCCACCGCAATTGCCACGGTTGCCGCAGATATCATGCAAGCCGTCACCAATCAAGGCCGTTTAAATAATTTTGAAAAATCTCAGGAGTAAGCCACTTAACTCTAAATTCATGTAAAATTGGGAATTTAGCAACAAAATAGTAGATATCTTCTATTTGGTTTTGATTGCAGAATGAGCAATTTAAGTTTTGGTTTGGGTCCCAGGGTTTATAATTTAATTGGATCAAATCACCTCTACATTTAAAAATCCATCTAACGAGTTTCAGATCTATACAAAAAATGTAATTTCTATCTATCAGCTCAAAATCAAGAGTTTTGTACGTGTTGTGTTAGCGAGCATCCAAGGCCGTCTGGACGTACCAGTGCCGAGTGTCACAAACCGCACTCAGTATCTGGCTAAGCTGCACCTTTGTCTAGTCGAATGCCCCTTGCTCAACTGATAACCGCACCGAGAATCTGACCGACGACCGCTGCTACTCCCTAAACCTGGAAACTCGCTTGCAAATAACTTTGTTTGCTAGTAGTTTTGGCAGCTGAGAATCTGGCATATACAGAACTTTTAAAATGTAGTTAAGATGTAACTTTAACATTTAAAAGGAAACATGATTTTTAAAACTCTTAAGAGAAACATAAGGTCACTTTGACCATTACTATGTTTTATTGGCGTTTTGTGCGTTTATTATTGTTTTTATATATTTACTCACAGGAGTAAAATTCCTGAGATAGAATCCCATACCTGCTCATCCAGCATCTGAGTCTTTGGATTATTGCGGTTGATGTTGTCGTTCTTAAGCATTTGACTTCTGCCCATTTAGATAGTGCATCGATTCCCACTAACCACATCATACCATCAACAGGACCTGCCAAATCTAAGTGGACTCTTTCCCAAACTTTCTCTGGAATGTTCCATGGATAGATGAGAACTTCTTCAATATTCTCATGGTTTAACTGACACGGCGTACATGATTTCACATGCACTTCTATGTCTTTGTCAATGCCTGGCCACCATATATAATACCTTGCTATAAATATCATGGCTGGTATCCCAGAGTGACCATAGTGTAAGGTTTTTAGCACCTTGTTCACTTTTGATCATCACTTTGAAACAACAACCCTTCCAAACCACATTAAAACACTCCATCTTCAACTGAGAACTCTTCTTTCTTTTGTCTATATATGTTTTAAACTCTCTGGTATATCTTCTGGCCAAGCATTTAGTGTATAGCTTTGGACAAGTTTGATTTATTGGTCCAAACTGCTGTTTCGTTTGAGCTCTTTGTATGACAATATCGTTTCCACTTTATCCATATTTAAAAAACTTATCTCTATGGTTTCATCCATGATTTAATGTTTCTCAACTAATGTAAGGCGAGAGAGGACTTCTGCACAAACATTTTTTTCCCTTCCGGTACTTTATTTTTCTACACTAAGTAGCAAAAATGTACATTGGGAGAGTAAAGACTTATTAGATCTACAGGCAAATAAAGGAAAAAAAATTGTCTATATTTATTAAGTTCTAAAAATTGGAAATCATAAGATATTTTGTATACATTTTTTATGCAGTGAAACTATGACTAGAGTTGCCTGGTCAGACAGTAGAATTTTTTTACAGTAGGATTGATTCCATCTAATAATGTTATTATGATAATTTTGATAATGATGATGATTATTTTCCTCCACAATTAGGTGTATAATAGAGCTTATTACTTACATTGAGCTAATAGTTTTCCAAAAAATATTTTACTGCTACTCGTTTATTGTTCTGTTTTATAAATTTTTTAAGCATGGTAGTGTTACAGGATTGAAGACATAAGCAGTGTGGTAAAGGCCACACAAGTACGAGAGGTGAGTGTCGACGGGAATCCCATTGCTCTCATTGGAGATTGTGTCTCGTTCCTCGTCTCTTATCTCCCCAACTTGGAGCTGCTCAGTCAAGTCCAGGTTTTTAAAGCTTTATCTATTTCAACTTTGCCTTTTGTTTTATTGCACCTTTTTTATAGGTTATTTATATAAATTTAGGTAATTGTACGAAATTTAAATGTGAAACTAAAAAATGGGGAGTTTTCAACATAGGGTACATTATTAAAACTTAACACTTAGAACTTATATACTTATATCATCAAACTTATTAGAAATTAACTTAGATGAAGCAAATAATGTATTTGTTCAAATATTGGGTTATATATGTTCTATGATTATTTTAATTCAGTAAATTTGTTTAATGGTTATATGTTAAGAATTTCAATAGCATACTAAATACCCTCTAACCCTTTATTGAGTTGACAGGTTTTTTTATACAGATGATACCTGTATAAATAAAATCAGAGTTTTATATCTATACTGTATATTACAGTATTGGATTTGAGATACTTTTGGTTATTTATATGTTTTATACTCCAAAAAAGCCAAACTGGGTCTTAGATCAATTTTCGTCTAATTTTATTGTTACAAATATTTACAACATTGGCTTGTAGGTGTTCTTCTGAAGTGAACTATTGGACATTATTGGCCAATTTTGTGGGAATTTGGTTGTCATTACATGTTTGGAGCTTTAGGTTTTGGATACATAATTTCATTATAATTTTTATCTTGAGCTTTAATCGTTATTCAATATTAAGTGATATTTCTTGGTGGGGCATGAGCAAGCGTAATAAAACTACAGGTCACTGATCACTAGGGGTTAACCCTAGAACACAAAGGCTCCCTGAGCCAAGCGTTGTTACAAAGGCGTAGTCTCCCAGACTACTTTTTTTGAAAATGAATAAAAAATACTTTTAATGACAGGAACATTTTTTTAAATTATAAAAACACTGAAAGTGAACATTGAATTAATGTTTTATAAGAGTTTAATCTCCAAATCTGAATTGTTCTGGCACTGGCAGCAGATTGTCCCTTGGTATTCACCACACATGACATTTGCGCAACGTCCACAAAAATGTTTTGTCATGCGCCGTAATCTTGGAGGTAAGAAGGCACACACCATCATACCTTGTTGGACTGGTTGTGGAGCTTCATTTGGCACACTTACTTTTAAAATATAAGCAATAGATTGCCGGACGAGAGTTTGTGGCAAAATTGTGGCTCTCTACAGGAGCTCTTTGTGCGTTTCTCTAAAACATTTTGCCGACTTAGGGGCTTACACGATTGGCTCAGGCACGATTTTCTACATATAATACGTATATATCATTTAAAGTGATGTTTATGATGTTATAAACATGCATAGGTGCCACCTCCTTGTTTTATGACTGCAGGAAGTGTTAATGTACATTGTTCCAATTCAAATAAATATTTACACTATATACAACATAGATTCCCAATATAATGTTTAGCTAACACCAAAACACACGAAAAAGCGAAGGTATACTATACTTTGCAACAAGACACCACGATCCGTACACGTTGCGAGTCTGCCGCGAACTGTGCGTTGTTACAAAGGCGTAGTCGACCTGATGACACAAACTTAAAAAACTTTAAAATCTCGTTAAACAAAAGACGCAAGCGAACACCAACCAGATCCTTTTAATATTGGGCCAAGACCGACAGCTACACGGAGTTTTGTGAATTTTAGTGGAGTGGAAGTGGTTAAGGGGTAAAAACGACACCTTGCGCGTCGTCTCTCAGACGACGCCTTTGCGTTGTAGGGTTAATGAGGATGTGGACATGGAAGCTTAAACACGGTGGTGACTTAGACATTTTTCCAAATTATAATAGTGTTTATGATGGTGGGGGTTATTGATGTCGGGGAGCAGGGTGAAACAACCTAGATGTACGTATATATCTGTCTTTCAATCAGAACATTTCTCATATTATCAGAAGCTTTTAATTTCTTGATTGTTGTTACGGGTGTTAGCCAGAGCCAGAGCCTCCAAATTATTAAATTTGGAATATATGTATATGTTAACTGTATCTGGCTTTTTCAATTTGTTTTTTATTTTTAAGTTATAGATTACTTAGATTAGTTACTTCTAAAAATCCTTAAAAACATAAAAAGTCTAAATTTCCCAAAAACATTTAACTATTTTGATCAAAATTATATGGTTTATAGTACTTAAAACCAAATAAATGTGTTTCTTCCCACATTTATTTAGTAAAAACTAAATAAATAGTACACTGCACACATTCCTGTAAAAATGTTTGTATTTATTTACTTCCCTGTGGGAAATAGGTTAGATCATGGATATGTCTAAAGTGAATGCTTTCAGTTCATCAAAACAGCTGTTCTTATTTTTTTGAATTTAAAATTCAATACAATAGTTTCTATGGAAACCTGTTACATGTTTTCCATCTTAAAAATCACCAACAGCCCCCCCCCAGAGCTAAGACATATCCATGTCAAAATGAAGGGTTAAAAAGTATCGGCTTTTAAATGCAAAAAAAAATTATTTCTTAGTTTTTCTGACAAAATAATAAATTTATGAAACAAATTTCAATATTACCATTAAAACCATATTAAAAACTAAAAACATAGTATTTTTAATTATTAGTCTATGACTAATAAATGTAATGATGTTCCAGAGAAAAGTTAAATTTACTATCCATGGAAAATACAATACTAAAATCACCCAATGATATTTTTATGAAAAATACTAAAAAAGAATTCCTCTCTTATTTCTCAACTGTTTTTATGAAACTTAGTATGCAGGATAAGGTCACATTACCCGATAAAAACTGTGCAAAAATGATTTTACTCATATCAATAGTCAATAACTATTCTAAAATGTTTCAACGTTTAGTAAAAAATTTGATAACTATTTTTTAACTATAAGATTTCTAAAATCAAGCATATTAATACAATAATAAATATAGTACTGTATTTTTATATTATGTATTAAATATAAGAAATAATATTAGTGATATATTTAAAGGTTTGTATTATTTAGTTCACTTTTAAAGGGAGAAAGTACGTGTCAGTTTCCTTATACCATCTTTTAAGGCTGTGTCTTTAATATTGTGGTGTTTAATACTTATATTCCATACACAAATTTTATTTATTTGACACTTCATACAATGATTCCATAGAATCATAAATTATGTACATTGCAATATTTATATTTAAAAATGTGTTCAATTTAAATTTAAATAGAATAAGCCTAAAATGTAAATTTTAAATGTTAATGAGTTAAGGTTTACGACCCACCAAATCTTTCCTGAGAAATAAAATCCCTACATTAGGTTTTAACAGGCTCCTACCTCATTTAAAAAATCTAAATTTTATCAAAAAGAGAATTATATCAGATCGAATTCAAATGTTGAAATATGCTGACAATGAAGAATATAAGGGACAATATAAGAATATTAGGGTCTTATTCTATTTATCTAAAAACAAACTTTGTACAAGTACAAGATGTGCTTACTGAAACTCTATGAAACAAAAGCAATCCCATATAAAGGCAGTAGGGCATTGTAGTAGGAAGGTTTCTGTTTCCAGGTTTCAGAGCAAGTGCGCAAGGCGGCTATGGCGTGGAGAGCGAACAAAGAACAGACATGTGCGGCGTTCTCTCATCTCAGCGCTGGAATCACATTGGAAGAAGAGACCAAGAGGGAAGAGGTCATTTGCAATGCTCGCACTAATTGGGAACTATTAAGGTCAGTTAATAAGTTAATACACTTTGCTTTATTTTATTTTGTTTGTAATATGTTCAGAATCGTACACTTGTATCCATTATAAAACCTGGATGGAAAAATGCAGTCTGTATTTACCTATGTATCATTCTATATTTGTAATTTGAAGATATGTTATTCATTTATGAATGATTAAACAGCCAGCAGTCCATAAATGGCTATTGGGTAGTGTAAACTAAGGGGCTGCAGCTATTCAAAAATTTGAATCGGTTTAGATATCTGGCTTCAATACGATTGTGTAACAAGTTTCCAGTAAATTTTGATAAATATCCTAATCTCTTATAGACAGTTTAAAATGTGGATTACAACCAAAAAATTTTGTTTTAGATTATTTTGGCAACACATAGCATATTTTTTCAAACACAAAAGTGTTGTAGTAGATGTAATTCTTTTGAAAAGGATGAATGTCAATGACCGGTCCGAGGTTCCTAAACTAATAAGGTCAATAATTTCTCACAAGAAATAAAGGCTTTCTGAATGCAAGTGTCCCCCAGTCTTGAATAAAAGAAATTTCCAATGTCAAGTTTTTAAAGTGTGGTTGATTTCACTCTTAATGTGGAAATACATTTCAAATCTTTGTAAAAATCTGGGCAGAGTAAATTCTGTACTAAGGACATTGTTTTCTTTGCTTAAGGGTGAGTATTTGCTATTACTTTATTACAGTTCTTTCCAATCTGTCTTATCATATGGCATTGATGTTCGGGACCTCCTCCCACCATAGATCCTTTATCCCTGTCCAAAAGAGAGGCACATCACTCTTCACATTTTACAATAAAATTGCTAGTGACATAAAAAATTTGTATAGGTTTTTCAAAATTAAAAAGAATTAAATTAAGCGTTACCTCTAATCAAAAGAACCCTACAGTATTGGTGAACTCATGTCTGCAAGGATAAATACTTTTATATATAACATTGTAATTTTTTTTATCGAATTTGTATGTTCATTTGTCCTTATCTGTATTGTATTATATTGTTTTGATGACTAATGATATTGTTTTAATGATTGAGATATACAATTTGTAAAATATTGTCTATTCAGAAATGTATTAACAAATTACAAATTTAATTTATTAAAAGTTACTACGATCAGGGCCGTTGTTGTATGGTTTATTGAGCGAGATATTGTTAGGAGCCCCCTATCAATCCCACAATGCTCTTTGGCTCGTTGTACAGTGTTGCAAGGCGGGTTGCGTCGTTGTCATCATTTTTGAGCCAGTAGTTATTAACCTGGCAGGCTTCCGTGACGAGTCCTACCTCCTGGACTACATCTAATTTCCATAATCTGTTTATGATGTTTGTAATGATGCTTTTTAATATTAAGTTACCGTACTAAGATTATTTGTTATATGGTGTTCCAACTACTCCATATATATTTATTAAGGTAGAATGTCGAAAATCCGAACCAATTAGAACCATAGGTAGTTCAGATTATCGATTTTTCCGGATTTTAAAACACAACTTACAAACACCTCTTGAACACATAAAATTAGGCCTACATAGTGATGTAAAATACCCGGGTATTTAAAACTCGGGGTAAATACCCTGGGTATTTACCCAGGGTATTTAATTTAGGTAAATACCCAAAATCCATAAATACCCGGGTATTTTGGGTATTTATTCATTTAATGATTTAGTACTTTTTATAAAATAATACATTAAGTTTGTAAATAAGCATGGGGTTTCATGTTTTAAATCTACCGTTAATAAATTATGATAGTTAAATTTTTTATTGTATAAATGGCTTGGAAGGCTAGACAGACCTAAGACCTGATTGACATAGGTAGAATCGCAGAGTAGTAAAAGTAATTGAACTTTTCTGTGTTACCACTTAGTTGAAAACAATAATATATTTGGATAAACCTATTAAAAATCTCGACTTAATATGTAACTTAATATGATTTTGAAAGATTTATTGTGATATAGATTCAGATGTTTTGTATCACAAGTTTATGAAATAAGTTTTTTTATTTTGATACCAACAAAAGATCTAGAAGAAAAATAACAATTAAATCCTGTCATCCTACAGATTGAATTTTAATTATTTTCTTAAGTTGTTTACACATAGGCCACTAATAGATTAAATTTTCCTGTCTTTCTAAATAATAAATAATTATTACTTTACAAATTATTTTTCTTCACTTTCAATAAAATAAATTCATATATCTATCATAGAAATTAAAAAATCATAAGTAGTCAGGACCAGTGCAACCATGCGACCAGAGTATTTATGCCAACTATGCTTTATGCTCAGAAGAAAAATGCTAAAAGGGACTATGTGAAATTAAGTTAACACATTTTATTAAGATTTAATCATCCATACTGTTCCTTCAGTTTAGTAATTGCAAAAAAATCTTAATCTTCTTAAAATTAAATAAAAATTATAACTACCCGGGACGTGGGTATTTATGACGATTAATCCCAGAAGTAAAATGCTAGTAGTGACCATATGAAATTTTGTTTAAAACATTTTATCATCATTTTACTATCCTTAGAGGGTAATAATTGCAAAAATCATCTCAATCCTCTCTAACTTTAATAAAAATTATAAATACCCAGTTTTTGGGTATTTACCCCAGGCCCGGGTAAATACCCAATTTATATTTACCTACCCACTGGGTATTTACCCGACTCACATCACTAGGCCTACATTATTAATAGTGAAGTTCTAGAATACAGTTAAATGAAACAAAATAATATTTTTGTACTTAAGTTTATTAAATGTGTATTACTAAAGTCTGTTTCTTAGAAAAAATGTAATGAAACGAACAAATTCATAATACAAAATCACAATATACAATACAGTAAAAATGTTTAATTGCATATAAAAAAGTGCTAATTCTCGTTTGTGTTAGCTTTGATACGGTTATGTTTCCTGGCAGCCGAGTTCTTCATTCGTTTAGGAAGCAACAGCGGACCTTGACTGCATTCAGGCTGTGTTTCATAACGTGACGTATGTAGGGGTTAAGAATAAGGCTGAGTCACCATGTTAAAAATAGACATGCTGAAGTTCATTCACCTGGCTCGGCGTAACTCTCATCCCCCACCATGTGCTAGTATTTCTTTTTGCAAAATTTAAAAATATGGAATTTAAAACGCTGTAGAAAGGTTTGGATTTTAGACATTCTGGATGTATGACGTCCACATTTTCATAGCTCCTCTGCAATTATTTTTAAAATTATATGTTTTTTGAAAGATATTTTTATTGCTGATTTGATTATTCTTGTTTACGTTATAATCTATATAGAAATATAGTGATTTATTGTTCATTTAACAAGCTTTTATTGATTAATATTATTCTCTGCCTATTCTTCTTTATCGTTAAAAATAAGATTACTAATTATGTCCTGCACTGGTGTGGAAGTGGTGCAGGACGACGATCACTTTATTAACGAGAGCGGTAACAGGGATAGCGGAAACAATGGTCCTTCAAGAGAAACTGAATCACAACCTGAATATGACGTCCATATGTTGAGTTTGAGGAACGGGGATGTTATTAAAATGCAAAACAAGACGACTATGCGGACCCAACTATGAAGAAACAAAAATCAACTAACTCTTCAAAATAAACAGAAGCCAAATACGAACTGGAAGAACTGATCGTAACACAAGAATTAGAGATGGAAAGGTTTAGGTTGCAAAATCAGTTAAGACTTAAAGAGCTTGAAAGACAGTGAGAACGAAAACAAATAGAACTAGAACTGAAACTAAAGGAACTAGAAAGAAAACATGCTTTAAAAAATAAAGAAAAAGAATTATTACAACAATCAATATCTTCAAGTTGGCCTCTTGCGTCTAATGTGTCAAAATTAAGCTCCACATTGTCTTTTAAAAGGACAACGAATGGGATCTCAGACCATGGACTTATCTTCAAAGCTGGACCTTCGAATGGAGATGTAGGGAAATGCTTGATAACGGGCAGCAGTCGAACGAGGGAAGATGTAACAAACCATCAGTCACACGGGGGGATCCGGGGGGACCAAGTACAACCAAACGTCGGACGAACAAATGTGGAAGCAGAGGACGTTCACCCCAACGATGTTTGTAAGGACATAAGTGGAGGAGCAGGCGTAAGCTCACCTTATTTATTTCATCTAAGCCATAAAATTTTAAATTCTGATGATTTAAATTTGAAAACTATTTTTTCACGGCAACTCTTGTCGAATGCAGTACCCTTTGTTGATGGCAATCTTTAGATTGGCCTCATTTTATTCTGAAATTTATATGTACAACCTCTTTGTGTGGAATGATGATGAAAATTTGATTAGATTGCTGCAGGCACTTAAAGGTAAAGCAAATGAATGTGTTAGATCATCTTTTGTTAATACCAGGAAATTTAAAAGCAGTTTTATCTCGCCTAGAAAATAAATTTGGAAGGCCAGATCTTATAATTAACAAGCTAATAGATAAGTTATAATCTGTCATTGAGCAATTGGATGAGGCAAATGAAAACAATTTAGAAAAGTCAACTGATCATCTTGAAAATCTGGTCAACACTGTTGAACTGATGGGTAAACCAGAATATATGTTCAATCCAATTTTACCCAAATTTCAATGACTAGAAAACTCAATAGTCATTTGAAATTACAATGGGGAGAGTTTATAACAAAAATGGGAAACAATCCTGATTTGAAAACTTTCAGTAACTGGATATGGAAGAAATCTGATGCTCTTTTAAGTGTTGATATAAGAGCACCCGCATCTCATTATAAGACTAATGATCGGTTTTGTTAAAAAAATCACATGTTGATTAAGTACTGTAGATGTTAGTAATAATTCTGATCACAAACTACATATTAATTTAGATAAATGTTTACTATAAAAATCTATAAAAATTACTATAAAAGTATGCACTGTTAAATTGTGATGTATTTAAAAAAACCACAGATCAGAGAGTTAAGTGGGTTTTTAACCTAGGTTTTATGTTTCCTTTCACTTAAAAAAAGGTCATACTGCATCTAATTGTAAGTCCAAAGAATTCCTTAGATGTAAGAAAAGACATAATACTCTTCTACAACTTCTACAACTCCTCACAAAACCGACATTGGAACTAATAACTTAATAAATACAACATATCAGGTTAAGGTGTTACTGTGAATTCTTTCCGTAAAGCTGCATGGGCCGAAAGGAGTCTTAGAAACTTATATGTTTCTCGGTGATGGATCTACTATAACATTGGTGGAGGAAAAAATTTATTCTCAGCTGGGTGTAGAGGTCCAGGCGTCAGAATCAATTCAATTCAAAAATCTTTTACTTAAATCAAAAAACTTCCTCAAATAACAAACTGCCATGTGCACATAGGCACGCTCGGCTAAAAAAACATAATTTGTTTATTTATTCACATTTTATATGAAGCAGTCTTAGCTTTGGTGTTAAAGTCACAATGTTTCATAATTGTAGCAATTATAAAGTAACATAAATATTTACTAATCAAATGATGAACTATATAACTAAGGTATTTGAAAACAAAAAAAAAGAAAATTTTTCCCACTATGAATTAAACAATAAGAAAAATTGAAATCCTTATCTTTTTTTTCAAAATATAAGAAATATAATTTTAATACAATATACGCAAATCAAGAGGAGTCATGAAGCATCTTATGTGGTATAGACTGTAATCTATTTTATCTATTATAAAAATTCCACATGAGTATGCCATCTTAAATCAGAATCAATAAATAACCCTAAATATTTCATGTTATCACTTATTTTAATGTTGACACAGTTGCACTTATACAAACACGAATGAGAATGACATTTAATTATTAATTCTTGTTTATATTTAGAAATAGTTGAAGGATTATATGATAAGATGATTGAGCTAGATTTGTTTGTATTTACCAAAAGCTTATTTTTATTTATCTAGTTTTAAATTTGTTATAAATTCTGATTAATTTTTATTTATAACAAGTTAAAATTGTTGGCAGAACATACTAAGCTACTGTCATTAGCAAAAGCGTATTTTTTTAATGCAAAGTAAGAAATAAAAGTTCATTTAGAAATATTACAAAAAGGTTCGGTCTGAGAATTACACTCTGAGGCACGCCAAACCTCACGTTGAGGATATCACTATAAACCCCATTTATTTAAACCAATTTAATGCCTTATTTCTAATTCCATATTTTTTAAATTATAAATTAAAAGATTAAGATCAACGAGATCAAAGGCCTTGGTGAAGTTCAAGTTGGCGGCCAGAGTAGGCTTAAGTTCATCAACATTATTTACAATTTCAGTTTTGTACCTTTCCAAAACTAATTCCGCACTTCTATTTTTTAAGAAACCATATTGATTCGGAGAAAAAAATTAGAGGTGGTAAAAAAATGTATTAGCTGAACTTTAATACAATTCTTAAGGATTTTAGATAAACTATTTTGCAAAGAGATGGGTTACAGATACTGCAAACTATCGTTGCACTTGGCAAAAAGATTGTAACCTGGCAATGTATAAAGGTTTATTTCATCGCTAATAATCCAAATTTCACTGAGAACAATAAAGTGAAATTTCTGCTATACACTACTTAATTCTACAACAAAAGAATTGAAAATTTTCCTCATACTTCTAATATAAGTATAGACTAAGTTTTAGTTATTATTGTTTTGATGTTCAAAAAATACTTTGAATTCAGATTGATATATTGGCTGATTATTCAAGTTCATTAATACTTATGATTTAAATTATGTTTAAGGAATTATAATTTCATATCCAGAGTATATTTTAAATAAACTTTAAACAATAAATAAAATTATTAAATAACTAAAATAGTAATACCAACAAGGAAATAAATAACTATAACTTTAAAAATCAACGATAACAGTGGATTAAATCTGTGAAAATAAAAACTTAACAATGAACAATAATAAATAAGGTAAACAAAAATTTAAACAATGACTCACTTGTTATTTTAGCTTGTTGAGTTCCTCGTATGAACCCACCTTAATGCACCATTCCCCTCGATACTTCCTGACAAAGAACTTTCCTTCCCTACACCATGCAAACTGGTATCCTATTTCTTTGCACTTAAGCTTCAACTTGGATAGACAGATCTTGTTTTCTGGAGCCAAATGTTCGTTGACTTAGACATACTTTTCGGGGAAGGCGGCGTTGATCTGGCGAGAAGTTTCTGTCCAGTTCAATACTGGTTCAGTACTGGTGTTTCTTTTCTGTCCTTGAACTTGTTTAGCAGAGAGTCCAGGGTAATCTTCCTGGAGAACTGGATGATGAGCGGCGGCGGACGGTCCTTCTTGAAGGTTGGCACTCGGTGAGCAGTTGAGATGTCACTGTCCTGGATCTCCACTCCCAGGGCGGAGCCGATGTCTCTCACTAGGATAAAGACATCCTCTCTTGGGATTTCAGGGATTCCACTAACCTCTACATTATTTTTCCTTGAGTACTGCTCAAGAGCTCGAACCCTGCCCTTAAGAGAGGTAACCTCACTGGTTAGGGCGGCGTTCGCACTGCGAAGTTGTTCATTTTCCTTCTTGATCGCTGACAGTTCATCTTTAATATCTTTCATCAGGCTTGTGGATTCGTCCATCTTGTCGGAGACAAACTGCATTGCCGAGGATAGGCCACTTAGCTCGCTCCTCGTGTTTTTGAGTTCCTCGAACACTTGAGATTTAAACTCTTGCATAATTTTCAGCAGCTCATTGTTGGTGGTAGCGGAGAAACGACAATCCTTGCATTTCCAGTCTCGGAATGAACGGGTTTTGGTTCCAACGACGTCACTCTGTATACACCGAGAGTGGAAAAATTTATTACAACTCCCCGAGCACTTAACCTTTTCATCACTCTCAACATTATCACAAGACTTCCACAGATGCCACAGTTAGACATGTTTCAAAAATATAAGTTATATATGCACATTAAATAAACAGAAGAGGTTAGCAATGATAGTGCGGCAGTCAGGTAGAAACACGCACAAGGCAGACAGCAGGATATATATAATCGGAGCTCTTATCAGCTCGGCGGACGGAGCTAGACTATTCCACAAATATTTATTAATTGTTTTTAAAGTAATATGTTTTTTATAAATATTGATGATTTGATTATTCTTGTTTACGTTTTGTTCAAGATGGAAATATAGTTATTTATTGTTAGTTTAACTAGTTCTTATTAATTAATATTCCGCCTATTCCTCTTTATCGTTCAAAATAAGATTACTTATTACGTCCTGCACTGGTGTGGAGGTGGTGCAGGACAACGATCACCTTATCAACGAGAGCGGTAAAAGGGATAGTGGGAACATATGATGGTTCGGATTCCACGTTAAACTGTAGGTCCATTAGTTGCCATCGGTTGTTGGGCTATTAATTAACAGTCCAGTCTAAGGAACATGTCAGCCTTAGTCAGTAATAAGACAACAAGATCACGCCACAATCATCCTACATTCATTCCTCATTCATACTTGGCTTAAAATAACTACCTGGGTAGGTAGCCATTTCAGGTAAAAGTATAAAGTATAAAAGTCACATTTTGTCTCAAAGCTTTAACATGATTTTATATACACTATTTATGTAAAGTCACATCACATCACACACACACACACACATACGTGGCAGGCGCCCTCTCCGAGGACTTCAACTCCTGATAGTGATTCGAGGACAACGCTTAGACATAATTTTACATAAGAACGCACTTAAGTAAATTTTCAACTAGGATTAAGAAAAAGAGTTCATACATTACACACTTTAATTTTTAATTATTAAAGGATGTGTGTTTTGGATCCGAGGACCATGAATTTATAACATATATACGAGGACATGACTTCTGACTACGAGGACTCCGTTTCTCGCGCATTATCCGAGGACAGTGCGCGTCGATTTCTATTTTTATCTCCTGCGTTGCCAGTTTTACCCATTGACGGATATCCTCCTCAACCAGAGAATCTCGGTGCTCAGCTATGGGAACGTACGGGGCCACCGCTTTACTACTCATCAATCTGACTCTGTTAAACACACTCATGTAAAACTATACAATAATAATGTTTTAAGCATTGTTTTGGTTTTGTATAAAAATAATCTACTTCTACTTACGAATAAAGAAGGCAAATCCATCACTAATTTTCCCACTCCCATTAATTGAAATTGTGAATGTATTACCTTGCTGTTAGTCATTGTATTTACAATAACTAACAGCTAGGTGATAATACTCCTATTATTATTACATTACTACTCCTATTATTATGGTGATAATACACCAGCGTATTATTGCGTAGGAATAATGAGCATATTTATGCGTACAACATTTAACCTTTACTAAAACTGATTATGCCGCGTCAAACAAAATTTGGCGCTCCAGGCCAGTGCCTTGTGGCCCTAGTTGTAAATCCGGCCTTGATTATTCTTACGGAGTAAGGACTTTATTTGACCAGATGATTTTACTAAATCTGTGTTTATTGTGAGTATATGCGACGACTGTCGCACGACGCCGTGCATTAAAGCGTGACTATTTCTCAGCGTCTCACGTCGTCCGCCCGACGACCGTCGCGCGACGCCGTGCATTAAAGCGTGACTATTTCTCAGCGTCTCACGGCGTCCGCCCGACGACCGTCGCGCGACGCCGTGCATTAAAGCGTGACTATTTCTCAGCGTCTCACGGCGTCCGCCCGACGACCGTCGCACGACGCCGTGCATTAAAGCGTGACTATTTCTCAGCGTCTCACGGCGTCCGCCCCACGACCGTCGCACGATGCCGTGCATGAAAGCGTGACTATTTCTCAACGTCTCACGCTGTCCGCCCGACGCCGTGCATTAAAGCGTGACTATTTCTCAGCGTCTCACGGCGTCCACCCGACGACCGTCGCCCGACGCCGTGCATTAAAGCGTGACTATTTCTCAGCGTCTCACGGCGTCCGCCCGACGACCGTCGCGCGACGCCGTGCATTAAAGCGTGACTATTTCTCAGCGTCTCACGGCGTCCGCCCGACGACCGTCGCGCGACGCCGTGCATTAAAGCGTGACTATTTCTCAGCGTCTCACGGCGTCCGCCCGACGACCGTCGCGCGACGCCGTGCATTAAAGCGTGACTATTTCTCAGCGTCTCACGGCGTCCGCCCGACGACCGATGCACTGCTAGCAATAGTCGGCTATCCTATCAATCATCTGATAGTTGATCAGCCTTCAATAAAACTGTTTAGAGTTCTTAAAGCTACAAGATTTACGATATAGGTGAAGTGTGATGCATAAAGTTTAATATTCTGTTTAGGGTACAGTCTAATAAACTAATTCCCTCTAGTGATTGATATCTTAATGGTGAATTATCTTAGTCCGGGATTGAGTCTAAAGTACTATAGTCTAGTGACACATATTCAATAGTGATACAAAATTGATAGTTAGCTTCAATCTGTTTGATTTTAAAGCTACAGTTTTGATTGTCCATAAAGTTGATAGATACAAGTTTATACTCTATTGTAACAAACAAAACATTCTAGTTATGTTAGATAGTTATATATACTAATCCCATTAAATATCATTGTTAAGTATCGGTGTGATATATGGACTTTATAATATCTAGCCTACAAGATTAACATACAGTTAATGCTATTCACATAAATATCTGATTTAATAGCATATACAATTGTACAGTTCCTTTTTTTGAAAGAGTGAAAAAGCAATTTTCTGTAAATGTGGTTTAATTATGACAAGCAGTAACATCAAATAACAGAATGACCTCAGCTGATAGCTTGACCTAACTCAAAAGAGTAAAAATGATTTCATGATAAAGTTCAAATAAGCAATCTGAAATGTTAACTAATATACACACCAGTAACGGATACAGTGATAGCTATTTAAGTTATAATTACAAAATGTAAATCTATGTCATGTAAAGAGAATTATCTGAAATAACTAATATAAAAATATGTTATATAAACTATGGCCTAGATTATGAAGTGCAATGTATAAATAAGTACTAAGATACTAATATTAGAGGTAAAAATAAGGATATGTATATTAAACTTTGGACTGATTTAAGACTCATGCATATTACAAAAAAAAGAAAATGTATGTACAGTATAAAAATTACCTAGAAAGTTTAGATTTAAGATATAACTATAATCGTTTAAGAATCATGTAATTAATGGTAGAAGGCAGGCCAAAATGAGTATTACAGTGAATTATTAGGTGAAAATAACCAAAACCCAAAGAAGCAATGGAAAATAAGTAAAACTTTGGTTGGAGAGTATTTTTTTACAGGAAAATATAGTTTTGAAGGATGACAACAACAAACTCTCGAGTAGTTTCAAATAAATTAAATGAGTTTTTTATTCCATAGCGTCAACATAAAGACTTGCTTATGTTTCAGTCTCAAATGTGTGATAGGTTAATATTTTTCTATCCAACTAGTAAAAATGAAATTTGTGATATAGTTAAGTCTTTAAGTAACAGGAAAGCACTTGGCCATGATAATATAGCTCCATTGATAATTAAAACAATTATATTCTACATAGTTGATGTTTTGGTTTATTTAATTAACTTTAGTATGTATTCGGTTGATTTCCCGATGATTTAAAAATAGCTATTGTAAAACCATAATATGAAAAAGGTACTAAAACTTATGCTAGTACTTACTATCCTATTACACTCTTGTCGATCTTCTCTAAGATGACTGATTGGTAGTTTAGGTAAATTTCCTAGAGAAACCAAATTATTGGTTTAAAAAAAACTGAGCACTAATAATGCATTACTACATCTTATGGGCCAAGTCTATAGTGGATTAAATAAAGGTAAATATTGTGGAGGTATAATTGTGGATATAATGAAAGCCTTTGACATTGTAGACCATAGTATTTTATTAGGCAGGTTACATGAGGCTGGTTTTAGGGGTGTCGCCTCACAGGAAGTAAGACCTCACAATGTACCAAAGGAAATGAAGTGATCAGTGACGAAGGATTTGTTTTTCATGGCATTCCACGCATTAACATTTGTTATAAAATTACAAGAAGGAGGAAGGACCCTAACAACTGTGCACACGTGCAGTTTGTTTGCATCAAAAGAAGTAGCCTAGGACCTACGGAAGCTCGCGCTCGGTGGCGGAATTTTGTATTTCCGGTGTGATTCATCGAAGGTAGAGAGCGAGTATATTGCAGCGGAACAGAACCGCCGAATAACACTTAAACACTGCTCTTACTGTTTCTTTAATAAACCTTTAGTGCAAACTTACTGCAATAAATTTAACGTTATTGTCAAATAAACATGTTTATGGAAAAAAGAAATGTGTAAATAGAATTTATTCTGATAGTTTTAGAATTTTACCGTTATTTCTTAATTGATTTATTTATATAAATAAAATTAAAGAGTACCAAAGTCTTGGGCTGACTGAATCCGGGACATTTAGCTGTCTTGGGAAACGTCCAAATCAATCCGGGACGCGACCTGAAATTTCGGGACTGTCCCGGGAAAATCGGGACGGGAAGTTTGTCTACACGATGAGTGTCTACATGACATGTTGCTACGATAAATCGAAACAACATGTATGAACGATGAGTCTTTGCATGCAAGTCGGTCTGTGTAAACCGCAAGTCGTTACGATTTGTCTGAGTTGGAGTCAGGTGGGAAGGTTTGTGTAAATTTCCACATACCTATAGTGTTCAAGTCGGACGCCTCGTCAGACAATTGGAAGTCAGGTGGTGGTGTGGAAATATTTAATATGTAATATAGCGTTTCATTTGCCAGCAAGTTTCTACGAATAAAACTATAATTTTGTCTGTATATTGTTTATAATAAAAATTGTTTGAAAAATCCTTATTTTATTGAATTGTTGAAAGTTTTTAGTTACAACGCAAAAAACAAGGATTATTCTATGTTTATTAATCAGATTTTTCTTGCGTTATTATAATAAGAATATTTTGCAAAATTTTAATTTATATCATACAATGCGGAGGTAAAACCATTTAAAATTTATACATTTTTCAACATTTGAAATCCACGCATTTTCTCTGAGTTCCATCCGTTTGTGATCTATATTGGCTTGTGAAAAATACTTAACTCACCAATCTTTTATTGTTCATGATTTTTATATTTATTTTTAATTATTTATTACTGTATGCTACCACTGAATTTGTATTTGTATACAGCCGCCTGTACACCGTACGGCAAAATTATGAGATATTTAGTTATGCTCAACTGTCTCTTTAATAAAGAGTCAGGGGACTTTGTCATTAAACATATATCAGCTACAGTAGTAGCTGCTTTATGAGTTGATATTTTTAAGAATAAATGTCATAAAGCAGACTTATTCAAAATATTTAGTGGAAATGGTTGATGATCAATAAAAGTGTAAAGGATTCACGATAAAGGTTATACAAGTTAGGAATCAAAAGTAATTTTACTATAAAGACGTTAAATTCAAAAGAAATGGCTCTCAACTAAAAATACAAAAACTGATTTAACCATTATCACAATTAAACAAATCGACCTCTTTAAAAAAATTATTGTATTTACTTACCTGTGGGTAATGGTTAGATCATCGATATGTAATAGATGAACGGATAGTAAAGCGTATAATCCGTATAAAAGCGTATAAAGCTTATAATCCGTTCCTGTCAGGATATGTCTAAAGGAAATAAGTTCTTCTAAACAGCTGTTCTTATTTGTATATTAAAAATCAAATACAATAGTTTTAGTAGTTTCTATGGAAACCTGTTACAAATTTTCTTCTTACCAATTGCCAACACCCCCCACCCACACAGCTATGACATATTCTTGTCAATAATACATATTGAAAAATAAATCTTCTTCATGGTCAAACTATAAATATAATAAATTGATGAAGTAGTAAAAATTGGAATATAAATACTGAAGTAAAAATAATTATAAAAATTAAAATTTTGTATCTTATCTCTATATATAAAATTCAATGTATGTATATATGTCTGTATGTCCTTCACGCAAGCCAAACTACTCATCCGATCGCCATGAAATATTAGGAAGTTGCTCTATATGTGTCCGGAAAGGTTTTAGTGAAAAAATATTTTCGAAAACCCCATAACTTCCCATTTTATGGTGTTTTAAATTTCTAATGTTAACCTAATGGAGAGAACGTTTGTTTAAAAATTTACTACAATAAAAACATTTGATTTCCTAGCTGATTGATTTACTTTCCATTAGCAATATGCTTTACTATCCAATGTCATCTGAATCATTCATTAATGTAAAACTATGAAGTAAATATGTGCTGTATAAAATGAACAGCTTTATTCGCCACGTTAATAGTTTAAGGTAATAAAAAATAAAAAATAAAAAATAATTACATTGTTTGTATATATTACGTCTATTATAATAATCAGCTGTTGTTTTCTTTCCTATAAAAGCCGTTTTACCCTTAGGTTTAGTTTGGGTTTGGATTGGATTTGAAAATTGTGAATTAATCCACTCAGATTTATTTGTTTTATGGAAATGTTATTAATATAATATGTCTTATCATTTCAGTATTGTTATTCGCTATGCCGCGACCCAGAATATATATCCTTTCACAATGAAGCCGTAATGATATTCGACTTCAGAACATGGACGATCTGAAAGTTAACATGTATTTACTACTGTCAGGCGTTTCGAAGTTTGCCGGGTCAGCTAGTCATAAATAAAATAAGTTAATAATAGTTTATTGCATTTACAATTTACAAAAGTTGCATGGCATACTTTTTTAAATTTATAAAGCTATATTATGAATAGTTTAAGAATGCTTATGAGTAGTTTCTTATCAAGTTCACATTTTTATAAAATTAATTTAAGATACAACATTAGGAAATAATTAATGCAGTTACAGCAGCTAATTATTTTAACCCTTTGATGAGTGTGCTAAAAGTACATATTTTAGTAAGGACGTCATATTACGTAATAAATAACTTGTTTTAACCAAATAGTAATAGGCAGAGAAGTGAAAATATTTGACTGAGAAATGAAATTGAACATCCCGGTTCAAATATAAACAAATTTGCCTATCAAAATCTCAAGGTCGTAGTTTTTATAACAACGGGTGTCTCTATTGTCTGTTGCTGTCGCCAAAAGACATCCGGTTGGACTGTGAATCACAAGTTTACCGTTTGTAAAAAACGTTTACTCTAAAATTCAATACCTAATTGAAACATTTCAACAATGAGCTTCATTGTATCTGTGCAAGATAGATTTTTTATCACCATGGCCGTGGTAATAGCAAGCCTAGGAAAATGAAACATTTTATATAATAGCCGCCCATTGTAATATTTACCCTTTGGAATGTTGCATTATTCTCTTAAGGTTTTTGACATGAATATATCTTAGCTCTGGAGGGATGTTACGGATTTTAAAAATGGAAAATATGTAACAGGTCCCATAGAATGGATAGTTCCATAGAAACCATCAGTTATTGTATTGAATTTTTTATGTTAAATAATAACAGCTGTTTAGGTGAAGTGGAAACATTCTCTTTAGACATATCCATGATCTAACCTATTTCCAACAGGGAAATAAATACAAACATTATAAGGCAAACATTTTTGGAAAAAATATTATGAGTGAAAACATGGAACTACTGTTATGCTGCGCAAGGAAGGAAACGGAGGCTGTCAGTTGTTAACAAAAATAAAACTATTAACTAACAATAATTTGTTTAAACTAATTTTTCAAATTCGATTGCATTTTTCCTTGATTATACTTACAAATAATATTATTATGGGTCTCCTTTTTCTAGCGTAGTACGAGTGTAGAGAAAAAACCTGTAGTTTTTCATTTGCAAAGGCTAAGACAAAGCTATGATGTTAGTGGGGTTTCAGGTATTCTTAACTAAATTTGATTTATTCTCAAAACTAATGTATTTTCCAAGAAATAATGTATTTGTCTCTCCCGTGATTAGTATGGGCATCGACTTTGGTCAATCGAATCTTGGTACCAATACCAAGTTCCAGCTATTAATCGGCATCAATCGTGAATAAACCTATTCACGATCTGACTGCAGACGGATAAAGATATGAATATAACCACGTTCATATCTTTATCCGTTGTAACGGTTCAAATTCTGAGGGGGGTACGTTTCGTCACGCTAGCGATGCAGCTGAACTAAACCACCAGCTCGCGCTGTGATTGGCGCAGCCCGCGGCCTGCTGACGCACCCCGTTAGTTCAACTAAGCGCCACCAGCCGATCCGAGCGCCACCGTAGTCGCAGGCGGTGAGGTCGGAGACGAAGGCAGGAGCCTCACTTTCGGGCCAGGCGCGGAGCCGGCCACATCTCCTCCTCCTACTCTGGACTACCGGGACGCTAGGTCGACGACTTAGAAATATAGCAGGTGAATTGGATATCCACCTGATATATAATTTGTGGTGTTTAAATAGTATTGGGTTACATTTGTATTTATCCTTTCTGGCTTTCCAGTAATTGAATTGTGCCTTTAGTTGATATAGGGGCAACGCGAAATTGTGTTGCTTAGTTTAATTGAGATTCAGAGAATAGCGTGTCTATTTTGTGTAGGGTCGGTTCGAAGTTGAGCCGGCGTAATAAAGTTTAGGAGCAACGCGAAATTGTGTTGCTTAGTTTATTTGAGATTCAGAGACTAGCTTGTCTGTTTTGTATAGGGTCGGTTCGAAGTTGAGCCGGCGTAATAAAGTTTAGGAGCTTTCAGAGTCCATAAAATCATCTATTTCTATCAGAGAAGATTTGGAGCTCACCGTTAAACCCCGTGTTAACTAATCTATGGATTTGTTTATTTCAGAGAGCTTTTGTTTTGTCCTCAATTTGGAAGGAAGATTATTTTTATTTTAATTATTATCCGTGCGACTCCAGTACCTCAAGGTAAGTGTACGAATTAAGCAAGCACCAATTTAACTCAACTAATTAAATTAGTTTCGTTCGATAGGGTGACTCGAAGTTGAGTCACGAAGGCTAGACCTCAACCTAGGTTTATTAGGAAGTATATTATTTGAATTTTTGGTTCCTTTAATTATATTAGGCGTCGGTGCGAAAGAGCACCGGCATCAGAAATAGTTTTTGGTTAATTGAACGCCAACGTGGCAATTTGCTTTCTTTTGTATCAGGCGTCGGTGCGAAAGAGTGCCGGCATCGGGAACCAGATAATTATAGGCATTTATATTTTAATTTCCGTGTGTGCGATGATGAGTTACATATATTGAGATTGAGGCTTACAGTGCCATAAAATAGACTCTACTGAGCGCACACGGAACGAATTAAACTATTTTGTAAAATTTCAGTCCTTAGTATCATAAAACCCTGGGGAGCTATCCGAGGTAAACCCAAAACGCGACCCCACGCTACGTGTCGTGTTACACCGTCTGCAGTCAGATGATAAAGCATTGTTACATTTAGTTTTCAACTGAATTAGCTGCATAATGTTATGCTAATTCTGAGCTATGAAATGGAATCTCTATAGTTTTGCTTTGACAGACGTCACTTTTGTATTATTTATCGTCTTCGAATATTCGATCGACATCGAACATTTTCAGACTCCTCGAGGCGGACTGAATATTCGCGATATTTGAGATTAGAATATTCAAAGTTCGAATAATCACACAACCCTTGAGAATAGAGATTGGTGTTTTCAAGAATATAAATGAAATAATACAATGTTCAAGACTTTTGCATTACCAGTTTATCAGTCCAGATACATCATCATCCATGCAAAAGTTCACAGATCGTGGAAAAAGGTGCTGAATGAATTCGCATTCGAATCATACGAATCCAATTCGGAATGTACCTAGCGTAAGATTAGATTAGATTATTTAAATGGCGACCATACCACAAGGTAGGTATTTTAAGACTAATATGAATGAGGATAGAGTGCAAAAGGATTGTGGTGCAGTCTTGTAGTCTTGTTTCTGGACTAAGACTGACATTTTCCTTAGGACAGGACTGTTAATCAATAGCCCAACATCAGATGGCAACTAAGGGACTTACAGTTTCACGTGGAATCCGAATCACGGCCTCTGAATTACGAATTGGTCTAATTATGAGGATGGTCTTTGCGGATTAACGAAATATTCAAAAGTGCGGACGTTAATCAACACAAGAGAACACTACACTACACCCACCGACCATCTGTTACAACAATCCACAATTCGTAACCTCCAAGTAGCTAGATTACAGGACGACGCCACCGTCCCAGTCAAGCGGGGAATCACTTATTAATCCTCACGTAAATATTATGCGAATAAGTTATCTGGTATTTACTAGTTTCTAATTATACAAAAAACACTCGAAATGTTTCACGAGATCGAAAACTGATAGAAGTTCATGTATATTTTTACAAACAAATTACCCTAATAGTTAATCATAAAGTATTTATGTAAATGACATGTTTCGGCTATTTATGTCATCATTGTATTATTGAGCACGATAGCTATTGTAAAGAGGCTTTGGCCCTAATTATATTTAGTACAGACGTGTAAATAAGTAATTAATATGACGAGCTAGAATACACCCTCATTCGGTCTATTAGAAGGAAAGGACTTTGTATTAGTTTTTATTGTAACATTACATTCATCTATGAAGGTAAATAACATTAGAGTAAGTTTATTCAATCATTGTGTTATTATTTTCCCGAGATCTTGAACGTTGCAACAATAGTATTCAATTCCACCCTAACAGTAGTACAAAAATAAAATATCTCACATATCTTCTAAATATCTTCTTATAGTTCGAGCCTGCTGAAGAATGGCTTAAAATAACCCACCACACATTTCCACGGTAGGAGATATGCATATTCATTTGCTATGGTTTACTAGCTGTTGTATCCGGCTTCGTCCAGGGGAAAAAGGTCCACCGTTGGAAATTAGAGGATCATTTGAGTTTAGGTGGGCGAATTGGCTTTGCTCAGTCGCCAGGGTGAACTCCCCACGCTCGTTCACAATTTAGCTCTCGAAAAAATGCATGTATTATACTTTTACTTTATACTTTTAACTGAAATGGCAACCTACCCAGGTAGGTATTTTAAGCCAAGTATGAATGAGGAATGAATCTAGGATGATTGTGGCGCGATCTTGTAGTCTTGTTACTGACTAAGGCTGACATGTTCCTTAGACAGGACTGTTAATTAATAGCCCAACAGCCGATGGCAACTAATGGACATACAGTTTAACGTGGAATCCGAACCACGGCCTCTGAATTACGAATTGGTCTAATTATGAGGATGGTCTTTTTTGTGGATTAATGTAGTATTCAATAGTGCGGACGTTAATCCACACAAGAGAACACTGCATCCACCGACCATCTCTCACAACTATCCACAATTCGTGACCTCCAAGTAGCTGGATTACAGGACGTCACCACCGTCCCAGTCTTGCATTGCATTCTCGATTGAGCATCTGGTCAGACCAAGACTATAATTTTGACTTATAAGAAATACGTTGGGACATTTTATATCCTCTGGGACGGAGCCTGAGAAAAGTCTAAGGACGCAAATAAAGTCTGTGTGTTACTTGAGGATATTAGTAGTAATATAATTACAAAATATGAATCAAAGCGGTTGAGTATTTTGGGCGAGAACGAGCACCTAACACCCAAACAAACTTACTAACCTCCACATTTATAATATTTGTAGGATATTTTTTCAGTTTTCATATTGAATTTATACGTGATAATTTTTTTTTATTTGTCATATTTTGTTTTTTTTTTATGTGAAGCGCATTTAAATTAATTATTTGTGAAGTTGAAAATCACCGAGTACGCAAGTCTGTTGCAATGGGGTACCGGTATTTACACGTTTTCTAAGCACTAAGAAAATTATTTTTGCCATCCGAAGCCGGGGTCATCAGTAATCTGTTTGACATTAGCGTGAAATGCTATATAAATCCATTTAACAATTTATGCTACTCCAAAAGAAAAATCTAAATGTTAATGAAATTACAAATACTACGTAAGGACATTTCTTTGCCGTATAACACTTAAAAAATGAAAAAAATAATAGAAACGAAAGAGTCCTCGGATACAACCCCTTCAACGTACACCAAACACACCAAGGAGGAGACTTCGCTCGTTCCACAGGCAGACGAGATGAACATCCGGTCAGGAACACTTGACAACATGGGATAGAATTGGCAACGCAGGAAATAAAAATAGATGCACCGAGTCCTCAGATAATGCGTGGAAAATCAAGTTGAAAACACACGTTGTGTGTGTAAGAATGCCGGGCGGGCGTCCTCGGATAATGCGGGAGGAGTGGTTGGAAACACACCGTGTGTTAACTTTGCGATCGCAGCTTGCCAAGCGGCAAAACGCTGAACTAGTGATCCGCCCTAGGGTACGGATCTGAGGACATTTTTCGAAATCTTTCACAGTCACAGAACATCTTTATACTGAATAATTACAGTATCCTCCAGAGATTTGTTAACCCTCTAAGGAGTAACAATGTTTTAGAACGTCATTATTTGAGAGCTGTTAAGGAGTAAGGGGGGAAACTCAAAACACACCTCAAAAGAGTAAATTTTTTTAAAATTTTCATTAAATTACATTGCAACACTGACCCCTGTATCTCAGCTACTGAGATACAGGGGTTAATAATAGGGGAGTGTAGAACGTTTTCACTTTTATTCAATGCTAATAAATAACAGGTCTAATAATACTTCATGCCGCGCCACCTCTTTTTCTGCTGTAACTTCCCGCTGCGACTACCCCGCCTAAGAAACCCTCCGCAGATTACTAACTACCGAATACAATACACATGTTCCGCGTATGTACGTGTCTTTAATTACTGATTTACAGCTTAAGAATCAAACTGTGTCAGGTTATATGTATTTGAACAAATTTCGTCAAATGACGTTTTAAAATGTCGCTACTCCTTTTTGCGAAACCATTAAAAAGACGTTTAAAATGTCAATACTATTTTGACGCAAAATACAGTACTCTATAAAAGGGTTAATGCAATGGGTTAGGAAAATTTCATGTGGAATCTACCTGATCAGGAGACTTAAATGGATAAGTAACATGGAAACAGCAAAGGTTGCCTACCATGCCGTAGTAGAATCCCACATCCGGTATGGACTTATTTCTTAAGGAGGAACGACCAAGGGCAACCTAAACAAGATCCTGGTTCTCCAGAAAAAGGCAATAAGAGCACTGACTGGTCTTGGTCCCCGAGACAGCTGCAAAGAATCTTTTAAATCACTTAAATTCCTAACTGTACCAGCGCTCTACATCCATGCTGTGGCAGTTTACACCATCCAGCTAAACCTTCCCAGAAATGAGGACTTCCATTCCTACATTACATTACATTACACAAAGGGGCAGAACAGAGTTCCTGTCAACGTCAGCCATGTGGCTTTTTGCGCACCCCTGTTGATTGAATGTTTCACGGACTAGTTAGCATTCCCACACTAACTAGGAGTCAAAGGTACAGGAGTCCAGAGCCTTGAGGGTGGCTTGACTATCTGAGAAAATGGTAATGTTCTTGTTCCTGACACCTCTTTTGAGATTGAACAGAGCACATTCCATAATGGCTGCCACTTCTGCCTGGAACACTGTAGAGAGATCTCTACAGTGTTCCAGTGTACAGCTCTGCGTTCTCCCATGGGAACGCAGAGCTTTACCTTATCTTGCACCCTCAGTATTCCAGCTCCAGTTCCCTTACTTCCCTTAAGCCATCCGTGTACCATTCTGACTCGCAGGGATGAAGAGGTCTGCCGCCATCTTGCCAGTCAATCCTTGGTGGAATCACCACTGAAAATGACTTACCGAAGGCGTATCTAGTGTGAAGATGGTCAGAAAGCATGTCAAGGGCCTCACTTCTGACTACCTGCTCAATTCTGGTGTGACCTACCGAGGGTACATTGAAAGTCATTCAGAAATTCTCACATCGGAAGCGATATGCACATTTTGCAACCGTTCTGATGTAGACATCTATGGGCAGGATATTGAGCATACAGTCCAAGGATGCTCCAGGGCAGGAACTCATGGCCCCAGAAATCATGAGGCAAGCCAACCTCTGGACCGCCGCAAGCCCCCGCACTGATGCACCGAAGTTAGTCTTTGGCCACCAAACTAGCGAATCATAGGTCATGGTTGGTCTCACCACAGCAACATACAGCCAGTGCAAAAGCCTAGGATGCAGTCCCCATGTAGTACCAACCATTCGTCTGCAAGTCATGAGTGACCACTTATCTCGATCAACTTACCTCGGTTCCCACCTCAGTGTCCTATCAAGTACCACACCCAAGTACTTGACCTCGTTCTGCAGATTTCCCTCTGTGCCCTGCAGATTCAAAGGTCCCAGCCCGAGCAGGTTCCACCTTCTTGTGAATGGCACCGCCACTACCTTGGAGGGGTTGATGGCAAGACCCACCTCCTTGCACCAGTCCCCCGCCAGGTTCAGTGCTCTGTTTATAAGTTCTCTGATCGTGTTGGTGAACTTACCAATAATCAGAATTGCAATGTCATCAGCGTAGCCCAAAGCTAGGACACCAGAATTATTGACACCACCGCATTCATGGAGGTGTTGTCGAAGGCTCCTTGGATGTCCAGAAATCACCCAGTGCTATCTCCTCAACCTCCAGTGTCTTCTCTATCCTGCCTACAAGGTGATGGAGGGCAGACTCTCATTACTTACCAGGAATGTAGGCATGCTGGTTCCTATGTAGTGGGTGATGCCTGAGAGCACCATCCCATATGTACCTTAAGATCAACTTCTCTAGAGTCTTCAACAGGAATGAAGACAGAGAGATAGGACGGAATGACTTTGGGTCCGTGTACCTTGCCTTGCCGGGCTTTGGAATGAAAACCACTCTAGAGCGACTCCATACCGCTGGCACCCAGCCCAGAGCCAGACTGGCTCTGAAGAGCTTACACAGCAAAGGCAGAATTTCCTCAATCCCTTTCTGTAGACAGACAGGTCTGATGCCATCAGGGCCTGGTGACTTAAACGGACTGAGTGAATTAATAGCCCACCTGATCCTGCTGAACGTCACGATGCGCCCCGCCTCCATCCACCGGGTAATAGAGGCGCGATGGGAAGCATTCTTTGTGTCTAGTCCCTCAGATTGGTCGAGAACAACGCACCCTGGAAAATGCGTTCTGGCCATGAAATCCAAGACTTCATGGGGGTTGTGTAATGTTTTACCGTCAGGTTCCACTAGAGTTCCAAGGCAAGAGGAGTTGTCCTTAGCAAGGAGTTTGAACAACCTAGAGGTATCCTTAACATCTTCCAGATTGGTGCAAAAGTTTCTCCAGGAGAGTCTTTTGGCTCTCCTGACTGCGAGATTATATTCTGTCAACAAGCTATGATAGCGGTCCCAATTTTTACTACGCTTAGCTTTGCTGAAGATTGCTCTGACCTTCCTTCTCATGTTGGTCAGTTCAGAGGTCCACCAATTCACTCTCCCTCCCCTGCCCTCCGAGAGCGGACAACACCCATCAAAGGCGGAGACTATCGTCTCCCCAAGACGGACCGCCACATGATCAAGATCCTGGCAGTCCCGAACTCTAGGAGACCAGCCTTCTAGTCCAGCTCTAAGAGAAGCAGAGAAGAGGTCCCAATTGGCTTGCCTCGGGTTCCTAAACGAAACCTTTTCAGGCAGAAAGTCCCCTAATTCAAAGAGGATATGCCTGTGATCAGAAAGTGAGGGTTCGGTAGAGACCCTCCAGTTGAGAATCTTACCCTCCAACCCCTCTGAATATAGCGTAAGATCAATAATAGGGTACCTACGCGACTTACAAACGTTGGCTCTGAACCAACATTCAATATGAGGAGACCACTAGATACAATAAAATCTAGTAGTGACTCACCTCTGGTGTTGGTCTTCTTACACCCCCAGACTCTGTTGTGGGCGTTAAGAGTCGCATCCCACCACCAGTTGCGACCCGGATTCCCTCGCATACTCCACCAGAAGAGCAAGCTCGTGGGGCGGAGCTCTCGGAGTGTCCCCGGGCATGTAGACTGACGCGAAGATCAGAGGTCTGCCGGTAGATCTGCAGTTGGTCCTCACCACCGCCTGATCCCTAGAGCAGAATTCCCACAGCGGCTCGCATCTGAGTCCGTTTTTGACCCAGACGCAAGCCCTCGGAGTATTGATGCAGGCCGAGAATAACTGTTCCCTAGAGGACCCCAAACCTGAGATTTTGTCGCCCCTTACCCAAGGCTCTTGAATTAGGGCGTAATTAACAGCATGTTTAACTGAATGTTCACAGAAGACTGCCGAGGCAGCCTTACTGTGTTGGAGGTTTACCTGAATTACCTTTGTCATTGTCTTGAGCTGAGCCAGAGTTGGACCCCGAAAGCACCCTAAAGGAAACCTTCGTTGCAGCCAGGAAGGCCTTCCACCCCTGTTTGCTCAACACAAGTGCGCTGGCCTCGTCAATCACGAGGACAAGAGTCTGGAATTCCTCTTCCTGTCTCCTATTGACGATTCGCCAGTCTTTGGTGATAACACCTGGGTTCTGTTTCTGCAGACCCACGAAGACCCTCTTCGGATCTAAGTGCTCTGCCTTGGGAAACAGTTTGTCTATTCTCAAGATTACCTTGACAGATCGGAGGAGGTCTTTATACTCTCCAACCAACATCTCGATCCCCTCGCGTACAGCAAGAGAGGCCGCCTTACCCTTCAGCCAGTCAAAGGTCACGTCGTTGCAGCAGACTGCAACCACTGCTCCTTTCTCCTGAAAGGTCCTCGAAATCTGCAGAGGACCAACCTCTGAATCATTGTCGATCATGAGATCGCCGAGCTTGGCCTGTAACAAACAGCACTCCTCGTCCGTGAGCTTATCGTCAGGATATGCCGCTGTAATGATCGCCAACTCCTGGTGGTCAGCAAATCCTTGAAGGTCTCACCAGAAGTTGATGGTCCCGGAGGGGTCTCGCTGGGCTTCTGCCTCTTGGGGTCCAGCCTACGCATGGGAGAAACTCCCGAGTTAGTCCCCTCCCCTTGAGGCACTCCACCAGATTTCCTCTTGCGCTTAGGGCGCTTGGTCACCTTCCTCCACTCAGCTGGCGGAAGCCACTCCCCAGTCGCCATCTTCTTTTCTTTCAGAAGGCGCCTTCTCTCCGCTGGATGCGGTTGTTCCACTGCACTGGACTTGGGCATCCCCTCAGCACTAGAGCCAGGCACCAGCACAGTTGCGGCCCCTGACTCACCAGACTGAGAGGGTGTCTCAAGAAGAACCTGGACAGACACAGACATATCCTCCAGTTTTTCCTCCTTTGTCGGAAGAACCATCTTACCAGGCGGGAACCTCTCGGTGAGTTAGCTCCGCGCGAACGCTTTCACCTCAACCGACCCTGTCTCCATCTCCTGTGACATAACAACGTTAGTTGATAGCTGTGATTTGCCCTCCCCAGAATCCGCGGGCATGTCCTCCGAAGAGGAGTGGGATTGACGGCATGTTGATCATCAGCCATTTTCTAACCACAAAACATCACAAGTTAGCAGTATGACGATGTCACTATCCATGCTGGACCCGTTCAAGGTTGCACCTTTCCTTGTCTCTGGCACGGTACTGTAACAGCTGCACACATACCTGTTACAGAAGCAGTGCGGTGGCCGGTCTAACATACACCTACATCTCGCCCACCGCTAAACCAACCCGGGCCGATCTGTGTACACCTACACTGTCGGCTCGTGAACCACTGCAACCCAGTCCACGAGCACTTTATCGACCGCCACGTCTAGATCCGCTACCTTCATCAAAACAGAGGCACCCCGTGTAGGCTGTGCGCATAGCACGCAGTGGGCCAGCCGATAAAGTGGGCCAGGCCACTTCACAGCGGTCTTGCAGAGTCCCCTCACGCAAGCGTGAGGCATACACTTCTGCCTCCTCACCTCCAATGATTTAATGATGATTAACATGATTTTATATACACTATTTATGTAAAGTCACATCACATCACACACACACACACATCTTTCACAGTCACAGAACATCTTTATACTGAATAAATACAGTATCCTCCAGAGATTTGTTAACCCTTTAAGGAGTAACAACGGTTTAGAACGTCATTATTTGAGAACTGTTAAGGAGTAAGGGTGGAAACTCAAAACACACCTCAAAAGAGTTCAAAAAAAATTTTCATTAAATTACATTGCAACATGGAGTAAATATAGTTAGAAATGTTTTTTAGGTTCAAAATGTCCTAAAATAAACATTTTAGAACTTTTTCAATCAATTTTTCAATTTTCAAATCTTCTATCAAAGTCACCAAATAAAGCACCGTGTGATGTTTTGAGTTTCCACCCTTGGAAACTCAAAACACACCTCAAAAGAGTAAATTTTTTTAAATTTTCCTTAAATTACATTGCAATATAGATTAAATATAGTTAGAAACGTTTTTTAGGTTCAAAATGTCCTATACTGAGAGCTTCAAGAAACACTTTCAAGATTGGCTAGCAGTGCGGTCTATCTATACTGTAAAAGAATTCTTCAACCTGATGTGAGAAAGCAAGCTGATCCACTGCAATGTAAAGCAAGACTAGAACCTACCTGGCATAATTGTATTTTTTAATGAAATGTTAATCAAGAATATTATCTATTGTCTATATTTAATTTGTAAACAATATTTGTAGGCTGTTTTTATTGAAAATGACAATTTGTCGAGATGTTTATGTTTATAAAATGTCATATACAATATACTACTAGGGATCAGCAGAGATTTGGCAACGTTGCATCAACTCTCATCAGTCCATTTTGGTGCTGGCTATTCTAGGATGATTATTTTTGAAATAATAAATCTGTAGGCCTAACAGATTTTTAAATAAACAACAAAGCATTTAAGTTTTATTAAATGTTGTATTTTTATATATTTGACTTAAGGGAGAAAGTATGTGTCAGTCCACTAAAACTGTTTATTATGCAGATATACTAATTACATTATAAAACTTGTAATATATTGTGAACCTCATATCAGATCACAGACAACCAAAAATCTGCTAAGCAAACACAGTTCCTCACTTAAAGACCTTCAAAGTGAGGACCTTATTCCACCTGAGGACCAGCTGCCCTTGTCTGCGAGAGCAGTGCACCTTCCAGAGAGGGCAGATGCACGCCGTGTAACTTACAGCAATAAGAGGACAGTTTCACAGGTATTGTACACACTTGTCTTAATATGCTCTCTTGTGTGTTGGGATGAAAACTTTATTTTACTCAGTTTACCACTATGTTGGAAAAATCATATTCTTTAGCTTTTGTTATTCAAATATTTCTGTAAACGTTTCCTTAAAGTTATTCTAGTTAAAAATGTGTTTCATATAAAAGTAAAAATTTCTCTATTTTAAATACAATATAGAACTATCTACACCCTGTTATCTTGGTTAGACTCAATCACAGGTGGACTCAGCCCATGTGGGGATTATTATTTTGTATATATTTTGTGTAATTTTTATAAATCGCTTTGGAATAAATGAGTATTGAATTTGAATTGAGAAATTTTCTTTAGTTGGTCACTCCAATTAAATATTGAATCATTTATGCTGATTCTCTTACCATAATACATATTCATAGATTATGGTATCTTAGTGTGTGTATGCGGTGTATTTAAACTGGGTTGTCAATGATTTAATGGATGATGGGTTTTCCTTGGTGGCAACCTAAAGTTCAAAATCAGATATATCTAGAGGAGTGTAGGCCAAGCTGAACAGTCAATATGTCTCATCACGTTTCCATTACTTATCATTTGTCAGCTATGCCACATCCAATTAAATTAATGTTCAAGGAAATTAAATGTTCTAAATTTAAAGTTAACTAAATGTTTATTAAACTAAATTAAATGTTCAAGGAACCAGCGAATAGCAAACCTAAATAAAAAACCTGGTTTTTTAGTATAATTAAATTTTAACTAAACTATTTCCCCCCAGCTGCTATGTCTACCAAGGCACCTAGTGCTCTATTGGATAAGTTGATTTTTCCTACACATTATCTTGAACACTAGCTTATCCAAATATAAAAATTATTTTATCCTTTTATGATTCTGTATGTTCTTCAGATTTACATAGTTTTTCTCATATACATACCATATGTAAATACACATTAGTAAGTGCATGGCTTAACTTTATAAATGTATCTATAGTTTAATTATATTAAGATTATATTAAAGCTGGATTGTCTTCATATCAATGTATAATAAGAGAATTGTTTCTGTTTTATTTTAGCATTACAAGACTCCTGACTATAACTAATTTAATTATTTGTTTCGACAACATTCTTGAAAGACAATTTTATAATCACCAATAGGTCGACATCAGGTATTAACTAGACCAGGGATTGGAACTCCTATCAAAAACTAAAAAAATTTTAGTGGTGTTTTGGTAAAATAAATATAACAAAACTTTTACTTTCAAAAAAGACAATGGAAACTAAATAAAAATAATGTTATAGACTCTTATCATAAATACTACTCTTTATTTTTTTGGTAAATTCATTTTACAAATTACATTAAAAGTGAAATCTGCCTTATTTCAGTAGAATAGATCAACCATCACTCTTTTAACCGTCACTCTCTGTTACCCGCCTCTGTTACTGTATATGTATATGTAATTACGTATATGTAATTGATGCCGCTCTGTGTGCTATTGTTATTGAACGTGACCGTGTGACTGTCCACAGCTAACGATCTTGAGTTGTCATGGGAAATCCCCGCTCCCACTTACTTCATCTTTTAAAATTACAGTACTTACAAGTCAAAGGAAATATCTGTACCATTGAAATAGATGTTTTAATATATGACGGAATGGACTCTCAGACGCACAGATTTTTTTTAGGGACCTATTCTATAGAGAATAATAATGATATTTGTGTTACCCATCTATTCACTTCATCGTCATAGTCCCGGTCCTGAGGGTGATGGTTAACAGAGATTCTGTACCGTATTATATTGCACTACTGAAGAAGAGAAAATAATGTGATCATGAGTTTTAAATCTGATCTGGGAAACAAATTATTCTATTTTATTATTATAAAGGACTTGCAAGGAAAAGTGCATATTCATTTTTTTGCTTTACTAAAAGGCAAATTATAAAATGCAGGATAAATAAAATGTCACTGGAAAAACATTACTCCATTAAAGTACGTACTTCTAAACAAAAAATTATAAAATGTAGGAAAAATAAAATGTCACTGGTGATGAGTAGTGGGAGGGAGAAATTGGTGAAAAGGATTGGATGAAAAAGTCTTTAAAGGACAAAATTAATACAATCCTGTTGAATCAGGTGAATGAACAAGTGCGCAAAGCTGCAATGGTTTGGAAGGCAAACAAAATCAAAAGCATTGAACGAGAGGAAGTGATCTCCAATGCCCGTGAGAAATGGGAGACATTGAAAAGCACGGATATTGCAAAATCACAGTTCAGCTCATCTCTTAGAGATCAACATTTAGAAGATTTAATTCCTTTGACACAATCATTGCCTTTGTCAGGCAAAGCGGTTGTTATGCCTCATAGAGTTGGAATGAAAAGAAACATATTTTATAAAAGAAGAGCACTATCCCGTCAGGTGTGTATTTTCGACTTGGTTTTGTTCAGAGGACTGTTTCGCTTGCTCAGCGACTCTCAATCATCTCATAATCATTTAGTCTTCCTCATTCCAATCATTGCTGATCGGCCAGTCGCATGTTGGATTGTTGGTAGATCATTAGTCACCGGGATTGACATATTAACAACTGCAAGGATCGTGCATGGATTGATACTTTTCATAGCACATTTTAGTATCTATTTTATTTGTGAATTTTTATTGTGATTTGTCCTGGAAATTTATTTGGATATTAATTATTTTCCAGTTATGAGTGAGAGAGTTTATAATTTTGGATACTAAATACTTGAAATATTTAATAATAAATAACACTGTTTTAAAATAAACTTGAACAAAGTATTGTGACAGTGGGGAATCATAATTTGGGCGAGGTACAATGAGCATCCAACAATCTCTTGTACAAGTCCAACTAAAAAGTAACCCTAGAATTGCAATACATCCTGTGTTTGACAACTACTTATCCTGATTTGTGTGAACCATGCAGGGCTTGAGTCTCAAAGATTCCCCTCAAGGCCAGATGAATACACTTCCCATTAGCTTGTCAAAGCTCCCCCTCAAGGCCAGATGACCACCTTTCTCGTTAGCTTGTCAAAGCTTCCCCTCAAAGCCATATGCCCACACTTCCCATTAGCTTGTCAAAGATTCCCCTCAAGGCCATTTGACCACACTTCCCTTTAGCTTGTCAAAGATTCCCCTCAAGGCCATTTGACCACACTTCCCTTTAGCTTGTCAAAGATTCCCCTCAAGGCCAAATGACCACACTTCTCATTAGCTTGTCAAAGCTTCCCCTCAAAGCCATATGCACACACTTCCCATTAGCTTGTCAAAGATTCCCCCCAAGGCCAAATGACCACACTTTTCATTAGCTTGTCAAAGCTTCCTACTACACCCAATTCTGATGAGATTCCATTTTAACAATTGAAAAAATAAATTCAAATACTCCAAAAACACTGTACAATGAGACATTTTGAAGAGAGACTTCCTACCCAAATAAACGGTGGTTAGATATGTTTCTTACCCAGGAACAATGCCCTAAAGTATTGGTAGGGAATTCTGAAACACCCTGTATAAAGCAGTAATATTTACAAATGGTTAGTTATAACAAAATCTGGTGAAGTGCTGGGGAGCTGAAATGTTACCTGTTACAAATTTTACCAGGTAGTGGATTACACATACCTTTACCTTTACAGTCCTGTCTGCTCTCTTTGAATATAGAAATATTTCTCTTATTACACCATCATTAAGAATAAGAATAAGAAATCTTTATTTGCCTTTGACATAAACATAAGTATCAGCAATTGTCAAAACCTGTAACAAAAATCACAGCTAGGAAATAGTAAAGAAATAGTAAACAAACAGTACAGACATCCTTAACCTATTCTATATTACAATGTTTTTTTGTTTTAAAAATCTGTAACTAAATAAAAAGGATTTTTTAGTAGCCAGCTATGTAATTTTTTTAAGAACAGTGAATGATTTTGATATGATTGAACAAATTTACTTAGTTTATTATAAATTTTCTGTGACATCTCTATATGGCTATTTAGACTTTTACTTAATCTAAAAAAAATCTTTTAATACTTAGTGCTTCTTTTAATAGAGTTATTTCTAGTGTTATAACTATGGATTTCATTAAAGAATGTTTGAGAGGGTAAAGTTTTTAGGGCGTAGGCCATGATATCATAAATTTCAAATTTACGACTGTTTGTAAATCTAATTTAACAAAAAGAGGTTTGCAATGTGAGTCAGGGGGTAAAAAAAGGGGGGTCAGGGGGTGGGGGGTCAGGGGGTTGTGTGGGGGGCAATGTGGGGGGGTGATTGAGACTATACTTTCATTTCGAGATAATTTCATTTTGAGATGACCGTAAACTTAAAACAAATTTCCCGCTCTTTCTTGAATCATTATACTTATAATTCATTTTTACAAAATAAAACAATTTATAAGACTTATAAATACTACCAAAAATAGTAATTCCTTAGGTAATTGTAATTTAACAAACAAAAAATTACTTTAAAAAAGGAATAAATTATTCACTTTTATGTTTTTAATATCCTGATTATTTGAACATTGAATGGATTCATATAGGTTTTATACATTTTTATTACTGTATATTACATTAACTTTAAAAAAAAGTGATGTATTAAAATAGAAATATACAAAACCTATATGAATATAATCAATGTTCAAGTGATGAAACACAAAGAGGCATTGAAATTATAAACGTTTCAACATTTAAAATTACAAATTTGATTTAAAAAAAGACATCAAATTATTATTAATAGATATAAGATTAACATTTTATTTTAACAATCTAATATTTTTCATAGTACTGTAGTTTACCAGTTTCCAAATTCTATGCAAGATCTTCTTCCATGGTGTTATTGTTGACTAGCATTTTTCCACAGGCTCTGAAAAAGATTGATAAAATAAAAAAATAAAACATTATATAAAAATATATAACTACATCCATCCCTCCTACTGAGATAATTTACATTTTTTTTATATATATTCATGAATATACACTAAAACCTCGTTTAAATGGGACTCGCTTTTCTGATATTCCGGTTCATCCAAAATGGTTCTTAAAGAAAAATAAAATGTAAATAAATGTTGCAGTAAAAGAATATAGGTAATTGGGACAGCCTTGAGCAGCACAGCAGTTTCGGTGGCATGGCACTGTGTGGCGTTTTCGACCGACCGTACACTGTATGATAGCTCTAAAACAACTTTTTTTTATTTGCACTTCAACTTGTTGAAATATGTTGACACCAATTAGATTTAAAGAATAATTATAATCAAGAAAAGCATGACTGGGACGGTGGCAACATCCTTTAATCCAGCTACTTGGAGGTCACGAATTGCGAATAGTTGTGAGCGATGGTCAGTGAGTGTAGTGTACTCTTGTGTGGATTAACGTTCACACTATATAATACTACATTAATCCGCAAAGACCATCATAATAAATGGACCAATTCGTGATTCAGAGGCAAAATTGTGGTTTGGATTCCATGTTAAACTGTTGGTCCTGTATTTGCCAACATTGGCTGTTGGGCTGTTAATTAACTGTCTTTTCTAAGGAACTTGTCAGCCTTAGTCAATATCAAGACTACAAGATCCCGCCACAATAATCTTACACTCAATCCTTCTTCATCTTGTGATATGCTTGCAATTTCAATAATCTAATCTACAAAGAAATTAATTTAATGTGTATACTGTATGAACGTGTTTTTAACGCAAAAGAAAATTTACCCCTATATAGCGAACAAAATACTTTTAAAACCCTCTGTATAACGTATAATTTGCGTGTTTTTTAGTAATTTTCCTACCCTTGTATTAGCGAATACCCATAGTAAGAAACACCTATATAACATATTCCCACGGTCCAGACCCCCGTATTAGGTGTTTTATTTTTGTCTAGGCCATTACTCGAGCGGAATTTCCCTTACTTCTGCCCACCGCACATAATATTCATAGAAGGTGCACATCTAATGCACCTATTGTTAAGACGGTGTTGCATATCGTAGCAGTGTTTCGTTTGTAATTGTTATTAACACGTTGGTGGCTCTTAGTGTGGAGTTTAAACGTGAAGTAATAAAAACTATAGAAGAAACCCCACATTTGAAGAAAGTGGACTTTGCTAAGGGGTTTAAATAACACCAAAAACTCTTCAAACAATAGTCAAAAATAAATAAAAATATGAAGACGAAGGTGGAATTTCTTGTCAGAGTAAAAAAGCTAAACGGCTCGAATTACAGGACGTTGAAAGTGCTGTCATATTATGGATTGAACAATGCCATGACAAAAATGTATCGGTTTATATAATGGAACGTAATTGTAAATAAACATAATTAATAAATATTAGATTAAAGGAGAATTATTGCTGGTATATAAGTTAAGCAAATATTTAAATAAAAGGATTGCTAGTAATATTAATTTTTAAGAAACATCTAGTATTAATAATGCATTTTAATTGATCAATAAAATCAAAGATATAGAGATTCCAGATGAAAGAATTTTTGTTTCATTTAACATACCATACATGTACACCAATATACCAACAAATGAAACCATTATAATTCTCAAAGAACTACTGTAAAAAAATAAAGATCTAAGTAAAAATTTTTATTGATGAAACATTAAAACTAACTAAAACAACTATAGCACAAAATTACTTTGAGTTTGATTCAAAATTTTACAAACATTCGGACGGATTAGCTATGAGTACACCGCTATCTGGACTATTGGCTAACATATATACATGTATGAATTGGAAAGAACCAAAATTAACATCTGCAACCCATTTCACAAACATATTATCTATTGGCACAGATATGTTGATGATGTAATTTGTTTAATCAAAGGAAACACAGTAACTTGTTATGACATCCTCATATACCTTAATACAATTTCAAATAAAGTAAAATTCACAATGGAAAACAGAAATGGATACATTGATTTTCTCGACCTAACAATCCTTAGAAAAGGCAATAAACATAAATTAAAAATATACCACGGACAAACACAGACAGATTTAATTATACTAGCAAATTAAAACCACCCTTGGCAACACAAAACAGCAACATTTGGATTTACATACTATAAACAGGAAGCGTATGGACATGAGTTGAACATTATTAAGAGTTTGGCTAATTTAAATAGATATAAAGTAAATATGATTGATACACTTATAAAGAACATGAAAAATAAAATTAATAACACTTCTAGAGATGAAAAGAAGAAATCAATATATTTGTATTTCATACAATACATTATTAAATAAGGCTATAAGAAAAACATTCACTGGCACAAACATGAAAATCAGCTACTAAACAAAACAGAATACATTTAAAATAATCCAAAATCTTAGTAGACCCAAACATGAACAGAATAATACCTCTGTGGCAGCAGACCTGTGTACTCAGCAAATTTCCATCTCAATAATATGGCAATAATGGTACAAGTATATGTCAAGATAGATCAATCAACATGTTGACAAATTAGAGTTTTTGCCTATTTTCTTATATGTTATATTCTTTTGTATATTCTTTTGCCTACATGTTGCCTCTCTGTAATATTAACATGGAAAAGAGTGTGCAGGTTTGCTGCTTTGAGGACCACTGAGAGTAGGCATTTTTATCACAAACTATTTTAATTTTGACCATATACCAAGTTTTATCATTATCTGGATATAATTAAATGAGTTTGCCTATTCTCCATAAGATTAACATGGGAAAGAGTATGCAGGTTTTCTGCTATGACGAACACATAAAATATGATTTTTAGCATAAATGTATGGATCCTAACCTCATTAAGCTAAATACAAAGTTTCATCCAAAACTATTGGTTAATAAAAGAAATATTAATTTTTCCTTATCTTCCATAAGATTAGCATTGGAGCCCCTAAATACAATATACTGAGGTTGGCACTACTGGTGCTACAGAGAAGGTAGTGTGCTACGACGGTCCTGATAATATTACTGGTTTCTTTGTTACTGCGGCTTAGGTTGCTTATCAGTTCGCTCGGATTTAGTCCCAATTAGTGTGTTACTCGGTCAGGACGTATCTATTGCCAATAACCCCGTCCAAAAACTGTGTTTAACGAACGTATAATTTGGAGTGCGAAAACATGGTTTTCGGCGGCCGGTTCGTACAAGTGCGGAGGCAGTTCACGGCAGGAAACAAAGTGTCAAGACGCATTGTGTGGAGTGACTGTGAGCATATAATTTTAATTAGGTGAAAATACTATACACCAATTAATAGTGACAGTATTTTTGGTTAAAATAGGAAATAATTCTTCATTTTTACTTTTGACTTTTAAGCTATGAATCGAATTAAAGATATTATATAGTTGAATAGTTCATCAAAACAGTTGCTACTGCCATAATAAGTCAGGTATGAAGGTCCCAAAGCCAACACTTATTGGACTATTCACTATCAATAGATAACGCTGGACCTCCACTGTACAATTTTTTTCAGGTCAGAGATCAGAAATACATTGATTTTAAAAAAATATTAGCAAAATTCTGAATTTTAATTTAAAAAGTGTTTTCTTCATGCACTTTTTTTGTATTTTGGGTGTAATCTTCTGAACCAATAATTTAATGAATTTGAGTGTTCAAAGATTCAGGTGTTATGTTTAAGAAAATAATATTGGTTTTTATTTTACAAAAAGCTTTAATAAAGAAAGGTGTGAGACAATGTTAAAGGCATTATACATAAGTGTACATGGGTTTTGTACTTACCGATATAAACATTAATTTAATATTGGATATTTGGTTAAAAATATCTTTTAAAAGGAAGGAACAAAAATATGTGAAAATATGGACGTGCGTGGTACCTTTACATTGTCAATTGGTTCAAAACTTCCAGGTTCAGGAACCTGAGCCACTGCATGCCGTACAAGTAGAGAGTGTGGAGTTTTTCCGGCTGCCACCAATACTTGCGCCGCTGCTACAAAAAGGAGAGGGAGAGGCAGGCGAGAGCATGTCGAGTGTAGAACCTGTAGCAGATGACTCTCTCAGTTCACTGCCTGATGAGAGCACCAGTGACAGTGATACCGGCAAAGGTGATGTCACCATCAATATACTTAGGAAGTTTCAATGATTTTATTATGAGAAATTCTAACAGACATGAAAAAATATTAAAATTTGTTTCAATCTACATCAATAAATTAGATTATGGATATGTCTAAAGGGAATGTTTACAGTTCATCTAAACAGCTGTCCTCATAACCATATGACATCACTTCTGTTTCAAATTTAGGTTTGACAGATTGCCCATACCCCCTCCTGAGCTAAGACATATCCTTGTAAAAAATCATGTAGTGCCACATTTGTAACAGTTTCACAAGAATATACTCGGCCAAAGTACTTAACAACCAGTACCCTCTACTAGTGGGGTTTCCTTATGTACCTGATCCCATCTATTTGTTACTATTTTATTGCATTAATAGTAACTATGTTTATGTTTAGGGTTTGTTTTAAGTGTTTTAAGAGAGTTTTGTTAGTATTGAAAAATGTTTCATTTCATTTACTTGGCAAAAGACAGCTTTTTGTCAATCACAACACCGAGGTACTTAGCAGCAGGTTTGTTCTCAAGAATTCTGTCTCCTATCTGCAGAGGAAACACGGTGGGAATTCTTCTCTTCTTTAGAACCATGATCTCTGTCTTTCTGGTCGCCAGAGAAATACCGTGAACTTGTGTCCATCCGTTGACTCTGGCCATAATTAAGCCAAGCTTAAGTTTGGTCTGTTCAATAGTTCTTGCTGCTACCAAGGCAGCGTCATCATCAAGGCATAGCTGACAAGAAGCCTCTCGTCTGGCATCTCAACTCTCAGCAAGCTGTCGTCAGACATTCCAGAGATCGGGCCCAAAATCGAGCTCTGTGCAGCACCAGAAGTGATGCAGACTCCCTGCTGATTTTTGGTGGTTTTGTACTGTAAGACACGATCTGTCAGGCACAACTCGATGACTCTCAGAAGGTAGGTAGGCATGTGGAACATGTGCTCAAGCGGTCACAGCATATCGCCCCACCTGGCGAATTTAAAAGCATTCTTCATGTCGGGCGTGATGGGAAGGACCGCGCAGCGCAACTGGTGATTGTGGTCCTCTGGCCCTCGCAGTGCCTGAACTACCTCCTGGATATTGTTAATGGTAGGATGACCAGATTGGAATCCATGCTGTTGACGTCAGTGGACATGGCTTGGGCTTGAGAACACAAACGGTCAATTTTGCACTAAAAATGGTTTGCAGTGCTGAAAACAGACTTACACTCTGTGGATTCCCCAAGCTCAACAAGAAGGTCACCTGCACAGATTTTCTTGAAGGCTTTGATTACCGCTCCTCTCTCATCAGGTTTTGCCTGGCAGATTTCTTCTAGCACTTCGGCATAGGATTTACCTTCTGATGGCCTGGTCAGGACACTTCTTTTGAAAACGTCTTTTATGGCTTCTTCTCCTTAAACTTCTTCTCCCAGCTTGCTCCTCCAGTTGCTGGGGAGAGGGTTTCTTCCTAGACTTCCTCCCGACAACCCGGTGTCTTCCTCTTTTGGGATATCCTTCTTCTTTTTCTCATCTCGAACTCGACAGGACTGGAGGCTGGGTGCTTAGGTGCAGGGGGGTGGAGGCTACTCCTGCAGAACTAGAGATGTCTCCTTCGAACTGGAAACGACCTCGCAAAACTTCCAAGAGCTCCTCAAATGCAATATATGGTTAAGATTGATTTCTAGAATAGAATTTTTTCCTTCAGGTATTGGCTTATGTTCTTTTGCCTTCTTGCTGTAGCTTTCATCACTGTGATCATATCCAGGCATTTTTGGACACATTCTTACTCTTCCTCTCAAGGCTATTCAATGACTGCATTGTAAGGCGATGGTCTCTCTGATGCCGTTTTTGAGGGGGAACCTGAAGCCGCAGGGTGTGCGGTCATTGAGGAGGGTGGTGTTTTGACGAACGATTATTGTCCAGTTGATATTGACCGGTGATCTCAACAGACAGGACCTTTTTTCAAAGAGATTCTCAGTCCCTCATTATCCTTGCTTTGATTTCTAGAGCGAAGAGTTGGGAACTCTTCTCTCTGAGGGGTTGGAGTTAGGGGTTCCTGTCGTTCAGGCACTTTTTGACTCTTTTAGCGAATTTCCCATAGGGAAGAAGCTATTACCATAGGTTTCATGGTAAGACTTAAGCACGAGACAATGTTACTTTTTTTGTGTTTAGGTGCCCAGAGGCCAAAAACAATAGTCGTTAAAATTTTTATAGATATATACATATAAATGTGAGCACGATAAATCTCGTAAAAATGGTCCGATCGAGACCAAATTTGGTAGAGATGTGTATTCCTACATTTGCTCAGACAAGTTCATAAACCAGACATATTGGTCAATCGGAACGGGTAGTTTGGGGGTGTTTTTTACTAAAAAATTGGTGTTTTTTATTATGTAATTTTAAAAAATTTTAATTTTTATCTTTCACCCTAAGAATTAACTTAAAAAACTACACAATTTACTTCCTTAAAGTTTTTCTCTATCTTCAACAGTTACCAAGATATTAAAAAATCTAAACACAGTACCGTTGTATTGTAGGGCTCCAATTTTAATCTTATGGAGGATAAAGAAAAACTAATATTTCACTTATCAATCAATATTTTTGAATTAAACTTTATATTTAGCTTCACGTAGTTCATATCTATCCTTTATGCTTAAAAATCATTGTTTTTGTGTTTATCATGTCAGCTAACCTGCATACTCTTTTCCCATGTTAATCATATAGAGAATAGGCAAACTCCTTTATTTATGGACAGATGTTGATGAAACTTGGTATAAATGGTAAAAATAAAAATTGTTTATGCTAGAAATGCCTACTTTCAATGTTCCTCGCAGCGGCAAACCTGCATACTTTTTTGTTAACCTTATATAACTAACCTTAAATAACTATCATACTTATCGACAGATATTGATAAAAATTGTCATATATCATAATTATTATTACATTATTGATTTGGAAATTCGCTGAGTATGCAGGTCTGCTGCGACGGGGGTATTTTTGTTTTGCACTTGCCATTTTGCTTGGTTTGGTTGCCCAGCTTCGGCATGAATTTCCCTCAAACTTATTCCTGAGGTGGATGATGAGACCAACCCTACCCGAAGAGGTTAAATCTGTGATCGACAAGCTCCAAAACACTGATGCCCAAGAGGAGCAGTGGCCTTGGACAGAGCTCCCTCCCCCAAGACCGCGGGGCACTGCTACGGCTAGGGCAGCCTGGTTATTGTTAGTTAGGTTGATATGGGCCCCGACTACCTGCACTACCTGGTGGCCAGGAAGGTGCAGTCCCAGTTTTAGGCTGTACCCTCAACTCATCCCAGACATTCAGCACTCTGGAAGCCGCAAAGCATACCGCCTACCATCATTCATTCATTTATTCGAAGGGGCAGATTTTCCCAAGGTGCTTCAGCCGTAGCGGCTTTTTGCGCACCCCTAAAATTCTCTTTCCTGAAGAATCAGGAATCTTCTAGATGAAGAGACCTAGAAAACTGCAGCAGCCTCTCGACGAGCTCGTCAGGAGGCAGAAAACTACCCCTTACCAAATTTCCCAGAGTGGAGGACCTTACCTCTGCCAGCTCTATACAATCAAAGAGTAGATGATCTGCAGTTTCCTCCTGCAGATGACATTTCCTTCACAGAGGGTCGCCATTGAAGACCCCCATGCGTAGTTGGTGCTTCCTCAGATTACCATGACCAGTGACGATACCTGTAACAAGTGTGGCATCCTTCCTGCCAAGTTTCAGGAACCTCTTTGCAACTTGACGAAATGGAGAACAAAGATTAAGTTTACTTACTCTATGCAGGGAAAGTTCAGCCCATCTTTTCTTATGACAATCCCTAGCCTGGGAATTGATAGTCTGAAAAGCCGCAGCACGGGAAACACCACAGAAGGGTTGAGGACCACAAAGGGGGGATGATGTAGCCCTATTGGCCAGCCTGTCTGCCACTTCGTTACCATCCACCCCTGAGTGCCCTGGAACCCAACAAAGGGTGACTTCATTGTGTCTGCCTACACAGGACACAAGCCTGAAACAGTCCCACACAACCCTAGAGTTGAACTCTACCGAGTCCAAAGCTTTAAGGGCCACCTCACTGTCAGAGAAAATATTGATAGAAAGGCCCTCATGACCCAGCATCAAGATGTCTCTGGCACATTCCATAATGGCAGTGATCTCGGCCTGGAAAACAGTGGGAATAGTCCCCATGGAAATACCTGACCGTACGTTGTCCTGCACCCCGTAGATGCCTGCTCCTGTGCCCCGACTACTTTGGACCCATCAGTGTAACACTCCCGATCACAGGGTGGTAGTGGGCAGGCTCCATCCTTCCATTCGTCCCGTTGCGGAAAAGAACTCGGAAAGACCTACCAAAAGAGAAAGTTCTCTGAAGATAATCAGAGGGCATACCTAAAATGTCGCTCTGAACTATCCCTGAAATTCTGGTGTGACCACGTAATTCACCTGGCCTATTCCAGAGGCGCTCTCCACAGAGGCGGTGTGCACCCATTCTGGCAGTCATCCTGATGTGAATGTCTATGGGCAAAAGATCAAGCAAACAGTCAAGAGTGGCCCCAGGAGTGCTGCTGATCGCCCCTGTGATCATGAGACATGCCAGCCTCTTCACAGCAACACCTGAGTCCATCTTGGTCCACCAAACCAAAGACGCATACGTCATAGTTGGTCTAACTACTGAAATATAGAGCCAATACATTAGCCCCGGTTTCAGTCCCCATGCTGCGCCGACCATACGCCTACATGCAAACAAAGACCACTTACCCCGGTCAATAACCCGTTGTAAGTGAGATTCCCAGCAAAGTGTCCGATCCAGAATGATCCCAAGATACTTCACGTGGTTTTGCAGGTTGATCAAACTCCTCTGTAGTTTGAGCGGACCAACCCCGGTCAGCTTTTTCCTCTTGGTAAATGGTACAGCAACCACTTTAGATGGATTCACAGATAGACCGACCTCATTGCACCAACCATCCACAAGCCTTAGTTCAGAGTTCATGAGGTCAGTGACTGTATTGTTAAACTTACCTATCACAAGGAAGGCAATATCGTCAGCGTATCCTTGAGCAAAGACACCACTGTCATTAAGCCTTCTAATAAGGCTGTCTACTACCAGGTTCCATCAAAGGGGTGAGAGAACGCCTCCCTGTGGACAGCCCCTTGTTGACCTGGCTACTACCTCTACTCCCTGTAGAGAAAGTTTCACATACCTATTGCGTAGCAGTTCCTCAATCCATCGGCAGATGACATCGCTGAATCCTCTAGATCTAGCAGCGTTCAACATGGCATCCAAGGACGTGTTGTTAAAGGCTCCCTGAATGTCCAGGAACGCTCCGAGTGCCATCTCTTTATAGTCAATAGCTCCTTCAATTCTGCACACCAACTGGTGCAGGGCCGACTCGCAAGACCTACCCTGAATGTAGGCATGCTGGTTTGGGTGTAAAGGGGCAGACTTCAGCAAAGAGTCCCACCAACTTGTCCAGAGTCTTCAACAAGAAAGAAGACAATGAAATCGACCGAAAGGATTTCGGGTCTGTGTAACTATTCTTACCCTCAGGCTGGGCTGGACTGATTTAAAAGGAAAAATTAGGCTATTGTAAGATAAGACGGAAAGTGAAGATTAGAAAAGGAACGCGAAAGAAGACAAGAAATGCACTCCCCCCTTTTAGTCGGCTCTCACAACTAGCAGAGGATACAACGGTTCTGGCCGGAACTGCTGGGTCAAATGTGTAGAAATTACACTTGTTATAGTAATTTTAATATAATACTTGATAGTCAAAAATATTAAGAAACAAAAAAAAAACATATGGTTGTTGACGTTAGTGAAAGTTATGTTTACCTTAGTAACCTTTTTTGTTAGTAACTAGATGGAATGTTGTGAATTTGATTAATAAAAAGTTTTGGTATCTTTATATAAATTTGGATAATTGATTTGTTAGTTACTGCTAAACCATGCATAATTTCAATAGGTTATGGGCCCAGACTCCAAAAGGTTGTATGTTTTGTATTATTTTAATTAAATAAGAGTCTAGGCAACAAGATGATGAATTCTAATTTAGGCCTACCACAGTTACAAGATAACAATTTTTCAAACTGGAAGTTCAGAGTTAATTGTATATTGGAAGAAAAAGGAGTAAAAGAAGTCACATTAAAAGAGTTGAGCCAAGATGAACTTGAAAAGTTAAATGAAAAAGAAAAACAAGAAATTTTGAAACAAGACTCCAAAGCCAAATCATTAATTGTTCAATGTATTACAGACAGACATCTGGAGTATGTTAAGGACTCTAAAACAAGTTATGATATGATGAAATCTTTAAGAAATATTTTTGAAAGGAAGAGTACATTGTCAAAACTTTATATTAGGAGACAACTATTAACTTTGAAATGTCAAAATGATGAAAAGCTTCAAGATCATTTTATAAAATTTGATTCATTAATAAGGGATTTGGAAGCAACTGGAACAAAACTTGATGAGGACGATAAGGTCAGTCACCTTTTACTTTCAATTCCTAAAAAATATGATACTGTGATAACAGTACTAGAAACAACAACTACAGAACTAAATTTAGATACAGTAAAAAGCAAACTTTTAGATGTAGAAATGAAAATAAGTAATGATTTAAGTAGACCAAGTTTAAGCACAAAAACTGACACTCAAAACGACTTTACTTTTAAAGTAGATCAACATAAAAATAAATTTTCTAGACCACAGACAAACCAAAGAAAGGCTTGTTTTAACTGCGGAAGTGCAGAGCATTTTTATAAAAACTGTCCTAAAATAAATAATAACAAAACATTTGACAGGAATGGGAAATTTTCTAACAAAAACCAACACTATTCAAAATCAAACTACAGCAGAGGAAGGCCATTTTGCCAGGCAAATATTGGAGTCAATGAGTCAACAAATGAACAAAAAATGTCAGAAGGAAAAATATCATTTATAGCCACTAATTCAGCTTTAAATACCTTCAGTGACAGTAATATAGATTTTATATTGGATTCAGGTGCTACAAATAATTTAATATCTTCGTCATATTCAAAGTATTTAAGAGATGTAGTAGAAATTGTACCCATAGAACTTAAAGTTGCAAATGGTCAAACGATGAAAGCTAATAAGCGTGGCACATTGATAGTTTACAGTAAGCAAGGAAAACCTGTTCCTAAACAAATATCAATTGATGCACTGATTGTAGATGAACTACCTTTTAATTTATTGTCAGTTCATAAAATAAACAATGCAGGGTTTACAGTAACATTTGAAAGTAACAAAGCTAGTCTAAGTAAGAAAAATCTAGTGTATTTTGAGTGCAACACACAGAATAATTTGTTTGTTATGAGATTTGCTCTAGGTGAAGGTTATTATAAAGCCAACACAGTTTCTAAAAAGATAGATAGAAATCTGTGGCATCTAAGATTTGGACATTTAAATCGTAGAGGATTACAACTTCTTGGTCTCCCATTCTCAAATGAGCCATGTGACTCATGTCAGAAAGGAAAAGCAACAAGAAATGTTTTTAATAAAGAGCAAAACAGTTGCCGATCTTCAAAAATCGGTGAGTTGGTACACACAGACATATGGAGACCTGTAGATATCCCTACATTGAATGGTGAGCGTTACTATGTGTCTATAACAGATGATTTCTCACATTTTTCACAGGTTTATCCACTAAAGTATAAATCTGAAGCTCAAGAAAAACTGACTGAGTATATAGAACAACTGAGAGCTCAAAATGTCAGAGTTTCTCGAATAAGATCCGATAACGGAGGAGAGTTTACTTCTAATTATTTTAAATTATATTGTTCAAAAAATGGGATAAGGCTAGAATATACGGCAACATATACTCCACAACAAAATGGTGTTGCAGAAAGACTTAACAGAACAATTTTAAATAAAGTAAGATCAATGTTTGTAGATACAAATTTACCAAAATATCTATGGGGAGAAGCAGTTAGCTGTGCTGTTTATCAGCTAAACAGATCACCTACTAGAGCACTTAACGGAAACATACCAGCTAATATATATCTTGGTGAGTCTAAAGTAAAACTCGATAAAATGAAGATTTTTGGTTGCAAAGCTTGGGTATACAATCTACCTAAAAATAGCAAATTAGAACCAAGAGCAACAGAAATGCGTATGGTTGGCTATGCTGGTGCCGGTTACAGGCTGTGGAATCCACAAAGTAACAAAGTAATTGTTTCACGTGATGTTCAATTTAATGAACAGGATTTCAAGTACACTTTAAATTTGATACCTGAAATAACATGTGGTAATGGTGAGGACAAATCAGATGGATGTTCTGAAAATGAAGATGACAAAGATGAAAGAGACGATACAACAAAAACACCAACTATTTGTAACGGAAGAAGTATGAGAAATAAGAAACCACCTACAAGATTTAAGGATTATGATATGTACACTGCTTATTGTTTGTTATCTCAAGAAAATGATCCAACCAACTATAAAAAAGCAATTAGTACTGGAGATGACTGGAAGAAAGCTATTGAAGTAGAGTTAAATGCTCATGAAAAATTCAAAACTTGGACTGTTGCTGATTTACCAAAAGGGAAAGTTGCAATTGACACAAAATGGGTTTTTAGAACAAAACAAGACAATGTTAAGAAAGCAAGATTGGTTGCAAAAGGTTATCAAGAAGATTGTAACACAGAAGTGTATGCCCCTGTGGCTAAAATGCCAACAGTTAGAATGACAATATCGCATGCATTGAATAATAACTGGAAACAGACACTTGGATGTACCGACAGCATTTTTGAATGGAACTCTTAGTGAAGAGGTTTACATTAAAATACCAGATGGAGTTAAAGCTCCAAGAGACAAAGTACTAAAACTTAACCGAGCTTTGTACGGATTAAGAGAATCTCCCAGATGTTGGAACGAATGCTTCAACAAATTTTCCTTACGAAATGGTCTAAAATGTTCTTTACATGATGCTTGTCTATACATAGGAGATGATGTTTGGTTGACATTATTTGTAGATGATTGTCTGATAACTGGAAAACAAGAAAATGTTGAAAAATTAGTTCAGCAGCTGCAAGATCAATTCAATGCAAAAGATCTAGGTGAAGTAAGTAATTTTCTTGGAACAAAAATTATTCAAGAAGAAAATTGCATTAAACTAAATCAAACTGAAATGATTGAAAGAATAATAAAGAAATTTCACATGGAAAACAGTAAGGGTAAAGAAACTCCAATGGAAATAAATTTTCAAATTGATCAAAATGATGACAAAGTAATGAATGTACCTTACAGAGAACTTATAGGAAGCCTTAACTACCTGGCTGGAATTACTCGACCTGATATAAGCTATGCAACTTCATTTTTGGGAAGATTTCTAGAAAAGCCTACTAATAGTACATGGAAAGCAGCAAAACGAATTCTGCAATATTTAAAAAACACTAAGGACTTGACTTTAACTTTCAAGAGAAATAATCAAAAAGTAAGTATTACTTCTTATGCCAATGCAGATTGGGCAAATGATAAAATGGATCGAAAAAGTGTTTCTGGCATGGCAATTTACTATTAAGGAAATCTAGTGTCATGGAGTTCAAAGAAACAACAAGTTGTAGCTCTGTCAACTGCTGAAGCAGAGTACCTGGCAGCGGCTCAGTGTGCAACAGAGATTCTATACTTGAAGGGACTTGCTAGTGACTTTGAAAATCATGAAGTAAAAGCTCAACTATTATTAGACAATCAAAGTGCATTAGCAATGATAAAGAATCATGAAAACACAAAACGTTCAAAACACATTGACATAAAGGCACATTTCATAAGAGACATTGTTAGCAAGAATCTGTTAGATCTGAATTATGTTGAATCAAACAATAATGTTGCAGACATTTTTACAAAATCTTTATGCAAGGAAAAATTACAAAAGTTTGTAGAAAAACTTTGTTTAAAAAAATAATATAGTTTGTTTCTTTTTTTTAAGTGCAATTTCAAGTCATTTTATTTTATTTTCTAAGGACTTGAAATTGAAGGGGGGTGTAGAAATTACACTTGTTATAGTAATTTTAATATAATACTTGATAGTCAAAAATATTAAGAAACAAAAAAAAACATATGGTTGTTGACATTAGTGAAAGTTATGTTTACCTTAGTAACCTTTTTTGTTAGTAACTAGATGGAATGTTGTGAATTTGATTAATAAAATGTTTTGGTATCTTTATGTAAATTTGGATAATTGATTTGTTAGTTACTGCTAAACCATGCATAATTTCAATAAAATGAAACTTGGGATATGGTCAAAATAAAAACTGTTTATACTAAAAATTCCTACTTTCAGTTTTCCTCACAGCAGCAAACCAGCATGATCTTTCCAATGTTAATCTTATTAAGAATAGGTAAAGAAAATAAGAAAGAATGTATCGACAGATAATTGATAAAACTTGTCATATAGCTTCAACTCATCAAAGTCAAATTATTTATATTAAAAATTCAACATTTCAGTGTTCGTTATGGCAGAAAACCTGATTACTCCTTTCCTTATATAACTTCGTTAGGGAAAATTTCCACAGAAAGTTGTGGGGTTTTGGCTTGCTGTAAAATTATGGGAGAGGGCTCAAATTAACAGTATTAACTCCGTGCATGCAGAAAAAAAATACTGTGATTATCTCAAAGTCAACAGGAAATCAAATGTAACGTAAAAATTCCCACAAATTGATTCTGGTTTATCCCCACTTAAAATAAATATTTTGAGTATTGTATTTTATTATTAAAAATGTTTATACACCTATAGTAATTTTATTAGTGAATTTCCCATAGGGAAGAAGCTATTACCATAGGTCTCATGGTATTGTTAAAACTTATATATATATATATATATATATATAAATAATAAAACTATTAGTACGCTTTTCTTCAATCTTTAGGCCGGCCGCACACTGATGCAGCATTTCACCTGAATCAAGTGTTGCGAGGCAAAATGTTTCGCTGGGTACTAGCGCCCCGTGTATTTCAATGGGAGCCCGCACACTCATCAAGCAAACGTTGCGAGGCGCTTCGCAACACCGCGAAACATTTCAGCAGCCGTTCGACGCCTGGATCCAATGCAGCACGATGTTTCATGTTTCAAAGAGCAAAACGTTCTGCGCATGCGCCAACAAGCGAGCACATGGCGCCAACTCGTCCACCAATCACATCTGCGTATTTGAGCATGTGATCTAGAAGTATTTTCTATTGGCGAAAACATGGCATTCGTACTTGTAAAATCTGTTTCCGGAGGAAATGGAGGAAAACCCATGTGCGTAATCACTGATCCTCAAGAGACGTTATATTTCCATTCAAAAGTCAGTGTTTAGCCATATCGGAAATCGTCAACACATTCCGTGATGACTCGGAATTAAAATCATTCGGAAAGATGTTGCAGGCTAGTTAACTAGTCATGCGATAAAAAATGTTGTAAAATATATTATCATTAAAATATAAAATACATAAATATAACATAAATAATATTGTTATTAAAATATAAATAATTTCAAAAACAATAGATTTATATCAAAAATGTTAGTTAATAATTTACTTTAGTATTTAGTACTTTACCGAAACTGTTATTTTATATTTTAATATAATTTAAAAATATGTATTATTAAAAATTAATACACAATAAAACAGTAATATTTAATGAATTAATAATTTTAAGGACACTGTCTTTTAAATATTTTACACTTTAACAGCACTTATAATAGTAGTCTTACTTGCATTCAATTACAACATGAAACTATATTCAGGGCGATTGGAAGTTCGTGTGACGACAATTTGTTTTCGGTAAACTATGTATCACTCAAGTTCATATCCACAATTATTTTTGTTTTATCGCATATGGTCTCTTACCTAAGAATTTCTAGCTGCGGAAAAGCTTAAATTTCTTCACTTTCCCTTTGTTTGATGGTAATCAATCATTCCCTAAAACCTTATAAAATGTAACGTATTTCAGCTATTGTTATGTCAATAGTAGTTAAAAAATATCAAATAGGCCTACTTAAAAAAAACTTGCTCCTTTTCAGAGCTTTAACTAGATAAGCGTATTGTATTTTACTTTGAAAATTTTAATGAAAATGTAACGGGTAGTTTGGGAGGGTTTTGTACCCAAATTGTGTTTTTCCCATGTTATTTAAAAAATTCTTATTTGATCTCCATTAGAATCAGCTAAAATAACTACATAATTTATTAAAATATCTAAACACAGTACATTGTATTCATCAGGGGCTCCAATGTTAATCTTATGGAGAATAAGGACAAATTAATATATCCCTTATTAACCAATATTTTTGGATTAAACTTAATATTTAGCTTCATGTGGTTGGGATCCATGTGTTTATGCTTAAAAATCATAGTTTATGTGTTCCTCACATCATCAAATCTGCATACTCAATCCCATGTTAATCTTATGGACAATAGGCATCCCCCTTTATTTATGATAAAACTTGGTATATGATCAAAATAAAAATAGTTCATGGTAAAAATGCCTACTCTCAGTGTTTCTCAAAGCAGCAAACCTGCATACTCTTCCCCATGTTACGTTACAGATAATAGACAAAAAAACTCTAATTTATCAACAAGTATTGATTGATCAATCTTGTCATATACTTGTATTATTATTGCCATATTATTGAGGTGGAAATTCATTGAGTACGCAGGTATGCTGGGACGGGGGTATTTTTATACTTTAATAGTATTGTTTCGGAAATTTGCTAAGTACACAGTTGCAGTTTTGCTGCAACTGGGGTATTTCAATTATGATATGGTTTTTTCGAATTTCCTTTAAGAGAGAAGCTATTACCTTTGGTCTCATGGCAAGACTTAGTATTTGTTAGTTAGTGAAATGGCAACCTACCCAGGTAGGCATTTTAAGCCAAGTATAATTGAGAAATGAGTATAAGATGATTGTGGTATGATCTTCTAGTCTTTTTACTGACTAAGGCTGACATGTTTCTTAGACATAACTGTTAATTATTATCCCAACAGTTAATGGCATATCTAAGTTTAACGTAGAGTCCGAACCACTGCCTCTGAATTTCGAACTGGTCTAATTATGAGGACGGTCTTTGCGGATTAACGTAGTATTCAATAAAGCGTACATTTTGACGAAAATAAGCCTGAGACAATGTTACTTTTTAGTTTTGAGGTGTTACTTATAATATTTTTATTTTATGCTTTAATGGTATTGATTTGGAAATTACTTGACAATTTTTTAGTTTTTATGAACCATTTTTTTGGCTTAATATTTTTTTAGGATAAATAATTTTCTCAGCATCATCTTCTCTTAAATGGAGTATCCATTCATCTTATCCATTCATCTGTTATCCTCAATTGTTTTGTTATTCATTCATCCATTTAGACATTTTTAACTTCCTAGGTTCTTCTAGTAAGAAAGGCTCAAGGAGTAGCAGTGTATCCCAAAGAAAACAAATACTTACTCAGAGAACAACAGTGACTCGTCCAAAGCCTAAACCACCTTCCAACCCTGGAAAGGTGAGGGAACAAGGTAAGTGAACTTGGAAATGTATAAGGAACGGGAACGAGGTGAATCGCCTTTTGAAAAACACGGAAGGAAAGTTAGCTTTTTTTTTGAGTAGGTGTCCTGCAAATTGCATTGTGGAAATATTTATAATCCTGATATAGGAGTGAATTAGTTTTTGGCTTTCATATCTTAGCTGTTTTAATGTTCGAGGAGTCACTGAAATCGTCACGGTTTCTAGTTTTTTAGTTAGATTTTAAATTTATTTCTTTGTTGGTCGGAAGACTCATTCAGAGTTCATTTTTTCCCAGAATGTGGTAGAGCCAAACTCCCAAATTCAAGGTTAATTAGGGGCTCAGGCTTAAATTGATAAAAATTCAGGCCAGACCGGGCTGCCAATCTGCTTATAGTGTCATATCACCCAACTAAGATGCAAACCATTTACAGGGGGTGATTACCTGGTGGAGATCAGTGGACGATACCTAAATGTGTATGGCCAAGGGGCATTGAGGTTCATTGACCGACCTTGGAACCCGGTGAAGGCTGGGGACGTGACACATGTGAGGTTTAACTACGTCAACTTCAACAGCCTCAGTTGCGTGCTGGGCAGACTCAAGCAGAGGTATGGTTTTAAAATATTCTAGTGCAACTAAAATTAATTATTCCAGCCTGAGGGGCAGCCATAGCTTTATTCATTATCCAAGTCTCGGTAGACACACAATCAAAAAAATAGTACCATAAGTACCAGGGGGAGATCTCTTTCCACAAGGCCCCTTCATCACAACTTTAGTCTTCCTAATGGGCCTTGTGTCTCCATTGGTTACTCTTTTAAGTAAGGTTGCCTCTTGTCTTTTCTACATTACCTGCCCATCTTAATCTTATATTCTTTATTGTGGCCCCAATATACAGATCTTTAAACAGTTACCTGAGCTAACAATTTTTTCTTAATTCAAAAACATCATCTTCATTTATAGCTTCCTCAGTATTTTGTTTTAAAAACTATCCAATACTATAATACGAGCAAGGTTTATATATATTTCCACCCGGATCTCGATAATGGCTCTAACGAATTTCTTTAAATTTTGGAAATAACTAATTTCCGAGTAGAAAATAAGTTCTAGATAGGTCTAATGTGTAAGAAAATTCCGGTTTTCTTGTAATATTAAGTTTAAAATCTAAAAAATTAACATTACGCTTATGGAGAATCAAATGTAAACAATACAAATCAAAACATCTGTTTATAGCCATTTGACATTTGTTGATTGAAGATGGGGGTTAACAATATGTGAATAGAGGTATCTCATACATATTTATTTTATGTATAAATGAAAAATTATCAAATTACTAAACAATTTGTAAAAACTAAAGGGTAAAATAACCGTTCGAAATAAAAGTAGAGAAAAGTATTTCCAAAATCTTTCGTATTTTGATAGAAAACGTATTCATTCTATTGCTTGAAGCCACTGTAACAAACCAATAATTAATAGGTGTAAATCTAATTTCTCTTTTGTTTTCAAATCCTCATTCCTCTTTTAACAAAATAAGTTGATCGCAGGCTAATAATAACTGTATGGATAATTAAATACAAGATAAGCTAAAACAATTGAGGTTGGCCAAAAACCCTTAAACGACGGCTCTGTCTTGGCCGTCACTGTCGCTCATTGCTAGCGCTCAGGTTTCCCGTGCAGAAGGACGTGAGATCAATCCCCATCCAGGGCATTAGATTTTATTTCAGTGTTTATGCTATAATTAAGGTGTATGAAATCGGTTTTATTTAAACCACATAAATTTTTTCATTGAGTAATAAATGTGTTTTAATTTTGCTAATTGACTCTATCCGAGCAAATCTCGGTCACCAGGTACTAAGAAATCAATTTATTAGTCTCTTTTATTTTACGTTTGTTATAGTGATCACATAGTAGCAATAAATTTGGCTGTGATGTAGCATTTTAACGAATTTCCCGGATGGGTTTCACATAACCGAGTTTTCACTACGCCGAGTAAGACTAAAAATCTAATAAATATTGAAATTTCATGCCGAGGCTTCACAAAACCGAGTACGTTATAAAATTCAACTGTTTCACTAAATTGAGATTCACAAAACCGAGTAAGGGGCTGGGTACCGTCCGCTCTAGAAGTGAGTTCGCACCAAGAGCACGTCGGCCGGCAGGCCAACAACGCGCAGTATCATGCGCTTTGTAGGCATTCACTGCCTGAAATCTGTGTAAATTACATTATTGATCTAATAAATTAAGCTACTTTATACTGTTTTAATATATTATACAGAAATAAAATTGTCCATGGATGAATGTTAAAAAGAAAATTATAGAAAATAGTAAACGAAAATAATTGTATGCTCCAAAGCAGAGAGAATAGAAGACAAGAATAGAAGACGCTCATAGAAGACAATACAAGGATTACTAGATATGTCAAATTGTCTTTTCTGAAGGGACAGTTCAAAACTATGTGACTTAAAGCTGTAAACCGCCGACACGGATGCCCATAGAACAAAAAATGGGATTATTGGAAAAGTATATCGGCCTTTCGAGAAGGGTCAGTTCTGAATGCTAATGTTTGGTAAAAGGAACCGGGCGCACTTATAATACCAAATGGGATTACAGGAAATGTCTAACTAAATTTTTAAACAGATTACATAAATGTACATATTACAAGCTGAAAGCATTTATTATTGATGAATATTTGTAATTGTACCAAATATCGGAGATTGGTTCAAGATTTTACAGTTGAACTGTAAATTTGATAATTTTCTAGCAATATCTGTTAAATAAGGTCTAGGAGTTTCCCGCGCTGCGGCTTTTCAGACTATCAATTCCCAGGCTAGGGATTGTCATAAGAAAAGATGGGCTGAACTTTCCCTGCATAGAGTAAGTAAGCTTTGTTCTCCATCTTGTCAAGTTGCAAAGAGGTTCCTGAAACTTGGCAGGAAGGATGCCAAACTTGTCACAGGTATCGTCACTGGTCACGGTAATCTGAGGAAGCACCAACTACGCATGGGGGTCCTCAACGGCGACCCTCTGTGTAGGAAATGTCATCTGCAGGAGGAAACTGCAGATCATCTACTCTTTGATTGTATAGAGCTGGTAGAGGTAAGGTCCTCCATTCTGGGCAAATTGGGTAGGGGGTAGTTTTCTGCCTCCTGACGAGCTCGTCGAGAGGCTGCTGCAGTTTTCCAGGTCTCTTCATCTTGAAGATTCCTGATTCTCCAGGAAAGAGAATTTTAGGGGTGCGCCAAAAGCCGCTACGGCTGAAGCGCCTTGGGTAAATCCGCCCCTTCGAATGAATGAATGAAAAGGTCTAGGAGTAAGAAACTTGAGTTTAAATAAAAAATTATTTCAAAAACACAACCAATGTAAGCCTAAATGTTTCTTTTTCTAAATTTTTTTTTTATATTTATTTTCGCTATAAAATTGATATATACACACACATATATATATATATATATATATATATATAAAATATATTATATATAATGCATTAAAGTTTATTATCTTATTTAAGGCAAGGGGGGGTACTATTATAGTTAAAATATAAAAATTTGAAACGTAGTACCCTGAATTTTAATCAATATTTTAAAAGAGGGTACTGCGTTTCAAATGTTATGAACGTGGTAAAAATTAAAATATATTAATATATTTAACTATACAAAACGGCGAGTAGCACTTGAAACACGAGAAACAACACAGGATTTTTATTTAATATGTTTTTGGGATCATATGGTTTTAAAGAATCATAAAGCTCTAAAAATTATTTTAATTCACAACATTTTATCAACTAAATGTATTAACTATCATTAACTTATTTTTATTAACTAAAATATAAACTATAAACTATTTATTATTAAATCTTCAATATAAATTATGTGTCACGCGTTGTGTTCACTACACAACTGGACAGCGAGTGCCTGCAAAGCACGTAATACTGCACGCTACACAGGCTTCTACAGTCACTTCTACAGCAGACTAATCTAATTTTTAGCCTTACTCGGCGTAGTGAAAACTCGGATTTGTGAAACGCTCCCGAATTTCCCTACACCATAGGCACAAAAAAAGTGAATGTCACAAATGCAACTGATAAATGACAGCTTAAATTAAATGTATCTCTACTTCATCTTTTGGTGTGTTTTGGCTTGTTATCGGTGTAGGTGTTAAGCCCGCAACCGTGTTATTTTTTCACCTTGAGGTTCACAAGTGATTTAAAACCCCATTGTATTTTGCAGATTTTGTCATTAAGAAAACTTCCACATAGCCACCAATGGTTTCTCTTTGCATGTAGCCTTTAGGATTGGTTACTACTGGAAAGGAAATGTTAAATGTGTATGAATCATATAATACTTGCTTCATTGTCTTTTGAAGTTACAAAAATTTGATCTCAAGTGCAGTATGGGTACAAAATATAGTAAAAAACTCTCTTACTACGAACTTTATTTATTTTATTCAGTTCAAGGTTATATGTGAGGGCAATCGAAAAAGTAACTTCCATTTGGGTATGGTACGATACGTAGTGGAGGTAGCACCGCCATCCTTATATCCACGTGTGCAGCTTCCAGCTGTGCAAGAGAGAGAATCGTACATTCTTGAGTTATGACCTAAAAACATGAGTGCCATAATATGTGGTGATTTTCATGGCCGAAAAGCAATACAACAGCTGAAATTCATCATAAATTGAGTGTGGTGCCTAAACATAATGAGCAAAGGTGTAGTCCGTCAATGGGTTTATTTAAAAAAAAAAAAAAATGGAAGCAAGAACGTGCATGATTAAGACCGGAGCAGTAGGCCATCTATCGTCACTGATGACTTGGTGAACAAGAAAATTCACGAGAACCGGTGCTTCACAACCGAGTTAGTGACAGAAAAACTTGGCTATCACAAGTTTTGTACTCGTTGGATTCCAAAAGTCCTAACTGTCGATCACAAAATGAAAGAATGAGTTCCTCCATTGATTCTCTTACTTGGTATAATGTTGAAGGAGAAACGTTTTTGAAAAGGATACGCTACCGGAGATATGACTTGGGTAGTCTGTGACTGCCAAAACCAAACAACAATCAATACCAATGAGGATAGTCAATAAGGTCATATCGATTCGCCAAGCAAACCAAATAAACCTCACCAATCTCTTTCAGCCAGAAAATTGATGGCTACAGATTTTTGGGATGCTAAGAACATCTTGCTCGTTAAACTAATGGAGTGTGATGTGTGACCATTACATCTGAAACTTATTGTGAACCATTAAAATGGCTACAACAAACAATTCAGAACAAGCGTCAAGGTCGCTTGACATCTGGTGTTGTGTTTGTCCATGCCAACGCCCGCCCTCACACAATTCAAAGAACAACTGAACTTTTGAAAATGTTCAAATGGGACGTTTTTTATCACCCCCTCCGTAGCATGGATCATCATCATCATCATTCGAAGGGGCGGATTTCCCAAGGCGCTTCAGCCGTTGCAGCTTTTTGCGCACCCCTAAAATTCTCTTTCCTGGAGAATCAGGAATCTTCTAGATGAAGAGACCTGTAAAACTGCAGCATCCTGTCAACGAGCTCGTCAGGAGGCAGAAAACTACCCCTTACCAAGTTGCCCAGAGTGGAGGACCTTACCTCTGCCAGCTCCGCGCAATCAAAGAGTAGATGATCTGCAGTTTCCTCCTGCAGATAACATTTCCTACACAGGGGGTCGCCGTTGAAGACCCTCATACGCAGTTGGTGCTTCCTCAGATTACCGTGACCAGTGACGATACCTGTGACAAGTTTGGCATCCTTCCTGCCAAGTTTCAGGAACCTCTTTGCATCTTGACGAGAAGGAGAACGAAGATTAAGCTTACTAACTCTATGCAGGGAAAGTTCAGCCCATCTTTTCTTATGACAATTCCTGGCCCAGGAATTGATAGTCTGAAAAACCGCAGCGCGGGAAACACCACAGAAGGGTTGAGGACCACAAAGGGGGGATGATGCAGCCCTATTGGCCGCATCATCCCCCCTTTGTGGCACGGATTTGGCTCCCAGTGATTTTCCACTGATTTCCTTTCCTGATCTTTTTCTGTACATGAAGCAATGGCTTGCATCTCAGAGGTTCGCTAGTGATAGAGATCTTGAAAACGGTGTGACAGGTTGGCTGTGAAAGGTAGTGTTTGACTTCGTTTGCTGAATTTGTAAAAAAAAAGAGAAAAGCAGTAGTTTTAAGATGTATTTAGTAAAATTTTTGTATCTCAACTGACCGAGGTTTTTTTGTGGACGACCCTCGTAATATCATCTTTCAAGAAAGGTTATATCAAGTTTAATGTGTGTATTTTGATCTATCAATGGCTTTAGACGACACCAGCCACAGACACCATTTACCAAACTCATATTGCTGGGGATACGAGGATTGCCACTAAAATAAAGGATTTGGAACTTACCCAGATCTCGATGATTGTTAGATGTAATAGAGAAACACCTATTGCCTGTTCCTTTAACTGCTTTGCTGTTACTCAGGGATAACCGTTGGGCACGATCCTCTTCTCTCTCTTCATGAATTATCTTAACCAATAAAGGAAGGAAATTCCAAGAAGGATGTGCTAACTAATTCTAACCTTTTCATTTTAACAAAAATACACAAGGAAATTACATCCATCATAGGCTGCAATTGGAACCAAACAAAGTTCTCCAATTATTGTTATCAAATAACATGGACCTTATGAGTCTGCAGTATCTGCATTTTATTTTTCTCACTTCCCATAAGGACAATGCCAATTCACAGTCTCTGTAATGTTATTTTGTACCAGAAAATCTTGTACTTGGAATGAGAAATGAGTGTAAGATGATTGTGGTGTGATCTTGTAAGCTTATTACTGACTAAGCTGACATTTTGCTTAGGAAGGTTTTAATAAATAAAATAATAATAGTACATCAGCCAATGGCATCTAAAGGACTTGGAGTTTAGGGCGGTGCAAGGACAACTGAAATATGCAGCGCGTACTAATGTCGCTTATTTGTTTCGTCTGTCGCTCGCCCCTTCCTTTCCCAACAGTTTGACATCAGTCTCATTGCTGTGCGTTTATGTTACATGGTTTTCCAGCTTTTTAAATTATGGCACTAATCGAAAATCCCTTCAAATGTAAAGTACGAAAATTATACGCTTTTTAAATGCCAAAAGGTTTATCCTATTTACATTTATAGGCAAATTCAACATATCTATTATTTTTGGTATTAAAGCAATGACTGTTGGGATTTTGAGTTGAAATATTCATTTTTTAAATGTAAAACACTGTCTCATAAATATACAAATCATAAACCGTCAAAATTCCAAATTGAGAAAAAAATTATTTTGAAGAAATATGTTTTTTCTCACCTAAAACTTGGTGACAACTGTTTACACTTCAGGTTCAAGGAAAGTAAATTTAAAAACGACAATCTGTAATAAAACTATCATGTTCTTCAAAGTTTATCTAAATATCATTTACTAATTTATTGTTCAAAAAATAATCATCCCATTTCTAAAAATTAAAACAAGAGAGAAAAAGTTAAATTAATTTTTTCGAATTGTATGGCGAGGGAAAACCCCCCCCTCCCCCCAGTAATACCAAGCTTTTTTGAGTTGGTTTTGATGGGTGATTTGACCTTACGCTTCATACCAAGTTTCATGGGAAACGGTTGGAAAATAAGGAAGAAATTGATTTTTTCCATAGGAATAACATTGGGCGCTTTCACACAATGTCTACATTTATAATGGACAGTAATTTTAACTTTTCTCTGGAACCGTAGTAGTAGACAAATAATTCAAAGTACTAATTTGTTTAGTTTTTTAAGGTGGTTTCAATGGTGCAGGTCAAGTTTTACTTTTATTGTTTTTGCAGAAACTTTAAAAATTATATTTTTTGGAATTTAAAAGCCCATAACTTTTGAACCGTCATTTTTACAGACATGCGGGTTGTGTCATATTATTTAGTACTCTGTGCACTATAAACTATAAAATTCTAATCAAAATTGTTAGAGCGGTTTTGAGAAATGTATTTTTCACGTTTATTAAGGGTTTTTAGGGGTGAACTACACTTAAAAATCAAAAATTCAAAAAAATTAAAAAAACGCCTGGAGATACGGTGAATATATACATACATACATATATACATACATAGTGGGTCGAAACCCACTTTTTTGGACTCAGGGACCCCAAAACAGATATATCCACTCTTAACTCAAATTCTAAAATTTTGACGAAAACAATACTTTCTCCATATATTATATATAAGGGGAGAAAGTAAAAACGTCAGCCTATACTCATAAAATACAAGGTAAAATTACTTTACCAACTTCACAGATTCCCTAATGCTGAGCATTATTCTTTCCGAGAAACCAATATTCATTGCCTGGGACAACTTAATGCCCTCGCAGATATTCAAGGGCTGACATCTCTCACAATAAATGTGGAAGGCAATCCGATCAGCATGAAGGAATGGCGCAGCTACGCTATCTACCGTCTCTCTCACTGGGGCCTACGTGTCATCAATGATCAGGAGGTGAGATTCCTTCCATTTATGATAGAATAGAAGATTATCTTTGTCTTATTCTGGATTTTGCAAATGCAAAGAGAGTTGTACAAATAATTACTTTTGATTTAAGATGTAGTACATAGTTTTTAACTCCCAAATAAATTCTATATACATAATAATATAAACATAAATCATTAAGTATAGTACTTTACTTGGGCAAATGCCTAAGGGTTCGGGGATGAGTTCTGAAGTACTATAAAATACACCCGTCGCAGCAGACTTACGTACTCAGCGAATTTCCAAATCAAAAATACAATAATAATAATGATATATAACAAGTTTTATCAATATCTGTCGATAAATATGACAGTTATTCCTATCCTCCATAAGATTAACAAGGGAAAGAGTGCAGGTTTGCTGCTGTGAGGAACATTGAAAATAGGCATTTCCAGCTAAACAATTTTATTTTGACCATTTATACCAAGTTTCATAAACATCTGTCCATAAATAAAGGAGTTTGCCTATTCTCTGTACGAAAATTATACGCTTTTTACATTAATTAAAGCTTAAACTACCCATGCTTTTTTTCCCATGTTCGATTAACATGGGAAAAAAGTATGCAGGTTAGCTGCCGTTATAAACATATAAACTATGATTTCTAAGCATTTGAAGCATAAGACGACCGGATTTCACCAAAATCACGATAATCTAAGATTTATCCGCCGTTAAGTGAGTCCAGTTTCTCCAACGAAAACTAACCCTAAACTCTTAAAGAGAGAAGAGTCACTCAATGTGGCAGTGAACTATCATAACACCAAGCTGAGCTGTGAACAATTAAACATAACGCAAAATATAGTATCTTTATAGTAGTATAGTACGATTAGTATGATGATATAGTATGATCTAACATATAGTGAAGTAATAAAAAAGCAGAGCAGTGATGATGTGCGGCAGAGTGTTAGTGATTCAAGTGTAGGTTTGTCTGTCAGTGAAGGTGAATTGGTACGGGCCCTCGCTTCACCTTTAAACTTAGCAATTCTAACAACAAAGCCAATCAAGTAAATTTCCATAGTAAAATTAACATTTTCCATCAAAATATTGTTCACCTTTCTTCCCGAATTATTCCTTGGAAATTATTCTTGATGAAATAAAACCAGAAATAATAATATTAACTGAACATGATGTAAAGGAGGAAGAGATAGAACGTGTCATCATCAGTAATTATATGATTAGAGCACATTTCTCAAGGAAAAATAAAATAAAAGGGGGGGTTATGATCTTGTCTGAGATCGGTTTTGAGTTGCGGAGGGTGCCTGTGCCGGCTTCACTGATGGACGAATTGTTGGAAGAAATGCAGTTATTATTGGTATATATAGATCACCTAACTCAGATATTAATACATTTTTGGATAGGCTAAGCCGTTTAGTTAATTTTTTTAACAAAAAATAAAATAAAAATAAAATGATTATTGGCAGAGATTTTAATGTAGACGTTTTAAAGAATGATGCCAAACATAAAGTGTTCAAAGAAATATTAAATGGTCTAAATATGAGATATTTAGTTGATTTCCCTACTAGAGTTACAGAAAATACAAAGACCGCAATTGATAACTTTTTGATTCAAAATAGTCTACTAACATCAGAGTACAGGGATTAATAACGACACTTTCTGACCATGACGGACAGCTTTTGCAATTAAAAACTAAAAATTCAAAGGTCACTGAAAACATTCCCATAAAACAAGAAATTCAAAAATTTACACCAGAAAATTTAAAACACTTTTCGGATTTACTATCAAAAGAGACATGGTGTGAGGTTTACTTTGCATCAGTTGAAGAAAAATATAATATGGTTTCACAGTTTATTCTCTTTTTATTTTGATCAAGCTTTTCCAAGAACCTTGGTTACAAGGGAAAATAAGAGAAATAATTGGATATCAAAAGAATTAAATTCTGAAAAAGGGAATATTATTAAGCTAACAAGAGAGTTTAGGAAAAATAAAAATGTGAATTTAAAAACAAGACTAAGCTATGCAAAGAAAGACTATAAACTGAAACTAAATCAAGCTAAATCAAAATACTTTCAAAATAAAATAATTAGATCCACCAATATTCAAAAAAACTGTTTGGGGGTTGATTAATTCTGAAGTTGGGACAAAAATTAAGGAAAACAGAGCTAACATTTCTTTGATGGACGGAATGAAAACCATCTCAGATCCTAAGCATATAGCCAATATATTTGTTGATCACTTTGCAAATGTTGTTAAAGATCTAGGTGTAGGTGATAGGGATGATTGTGAGATCGTTGATTTAGTTGATAGATTGTGTAAAGATTTTCCTATAATGCCAACATTTAATTTGAGGCCAATAGACAAAAAGGAAGGTGGAAAAAATAATAGATTCACGTAAAAACAAAAACTCTAGTGGACATGATGAGGTACCAATTACAGTAGTTAAATTAGTAAAAACAAATATAAGCACAGTCTTATGTCATCTAATAAATTCCTTATTTATTTCGGGTATTTTCCCATCTCAATTAAAAAAGGCAAAAATAATTCTCATTCATAAAAAAGATGATAAAAAATTGTTTTAACTACAGACCAATTTCTATTCTGCCAACCTTTTCAAAAATTTATAAAAGGGCGGTACACTCACAATTTTCCAATTATTTAGAAAAATTTAATCTGTTTGACGATAAACAACATGGTTTTCGAACCGAAAGGTCTGTTGTGAGTGCTGCTGTTTCTTTCATAGACTCAATTATAGAATCAATAGGTAAAGGGAATCACACTATTGGGATTTTTATGGACATATCAAAGGCTTTTTATAGTGTCAATCATTCAAAGCTAATAGAAAAATTGTATTCGCTTGGATGTAATAAAAATACACTAAAATGGTTTAAATCTTACATTACTGACCGATCCCAATTTGTAGAAATCACCCACTTAAACCGTAACAATAAAATTCTAAAAGTTAGATCACATAACAAACTTCTTAAATTTGGAGTCCCCCAAGGGTCCATTTTGGGGCCTTTGCTTTTTTTGTGCTATTTGGGTGGTCTAAATAAAGCCTTAAAACATAAGGAAAACAATAGTGATCTTTGCTTGTATGCCGATGATGCAAATATGATCATTTCATCGAGATCACCCAAAGAAACAGAAATTTATGCAAACAATGAATTACAAAATATAGGAAGTTATTTTAAAAACTATAATTTAATCTTAAACACCAAAAAACTATGTACATTATAAAACCTCTCAAAATCGATTACTGAGAGATCCTATTTTAATTAATGATTCACATCATATTATGAAAAAAAAACAAGCACTAATTTCTTGGGACTGAAGATAGACCAGCATTTGAATTGGGATGACCATACACATGGTATTCTAATGAAAATAAATTCTGGAATCTATGCCTTGTCTCAAATGAGATACTACTGTAATTAAAAAACATTAAAAAACATTTACTTTGCACATGTGCATTCACACATTTCATATTGTATAGGACTATATGGTTCAACAAAAAAAACTAATATGAATAACATCTTAAAACAACAAAAACGAGCTATGAGAATCATGTTGAGATTAAAACCTGATCTCAATTAATTATTATTATTTTTAACATTATTTTATATGAATGTGATACAGGATTGACAAAACATTTTGTGTTCTGTTTTGATTTCGATTTTGTTTCTGTCAATGGTAGGTCTGTATTTTGTATTTATACACTGACACTATTACTTGTACCATTTGTACATAAAAATGAATAAAGAAATATGACTATGACTAGTATGATTATATCTTTATTTATTAATAACTATTTAATTATTAGGCTTAATTACATTATTTGATCGTTGGGTTGGGTTGGAAATTAGAGTTTTCAGTCAGAGATTAATAAAATATTTCACGCCAGATCAAAAATAATTGCCGTTATGAGGAATCGACCAAGACCTATTACGTGGTCTACTTTTTAACCGTTCTTTCTGTACTTAACTTTATTCTTTTCTTTTTCTTTATTCTTTACTCTTAAATTCTTTCTTTATCCTACTTTACCGCCTGAACTACCAAGGCTAGAGATAGAAGTGGTCATAAACTTCATTATAGATTATACGTAAAGAAATTTTAAGACAAAAAGAATGATTTAGTGTAATGATACCATTTTTCATTTTCAGCTAGAGTATCAAACGTAATACATATCTTTTACCTAATTATAGAAATGAATATGTTTTTTATTTATAACAAATTTTATTTTATAAAATGTTGCTATTAACTTTGTCTGTTGGGAACTCAAGTTCATTTTCGATGGTTTTCCAAACTGACAGAGCAGTACATTTTGTTAATCTATATCTAGTAAGAAAGTCAGTATCGTTCAAATTATTGAAAGCCTCAACTCTTTCTCTTGGTTGACGAACTATATACTCTTCATCACTATCACTTTCAAATGCTAATTTGTATTCTATTCTTGTTATCATAATAACTTGAATTAAAAATCGAATATAATCGTAATATAAAAATATTATATATAAATAAAATGAAATTGTGATTTAATAAACAAATACAATTTAAAATACTAAAACACCAAATTAATAATTTTGTATTGATGTACGGCGGACTACTTCCGACTTAACCGGAAACAAAAATGTACTTATTCCTCCCTTAATCTTAGATTTATCGTCTGTCTCGAGGGAGGAAGGCTCCTTCATATAACTTTGACAAATTTTAATGTAATTTGTTTAAATGCAACTGGTTAATTATAAAGATTAACCAGTTGCATCGTGACAGTGACTTGGTTTCAAAGTAATAATTGGGAATACACGGAGCTATTAAACTACTTTCTCCGTGGCTGGTGTTGAGACTCATGCCTTGACCACAGAGAGAAGAGTTAACCTTAAAAAATTAAAATAACTATAATCATTCTTTACGGCAACACTGACTGATTTGATCTGGTTTGAACAGACCTGATCAGGTCAAATTTTATCAAAAAGAGTTGATCAAATAGTTAATATTTATCTTAAAAAAAAAAAACTATTAAGTAAACATTTTAATTTAAACATTTACGTGGTAGTGTTTATATGTAAACTATGTAAGGACCCATGAAAATTATGCGTGGCTCAAGTTATTGTAGAAGAATAATTTATTACAACCAAAAACCTCTTTAACATGGCAATGTTAATAAGGAAAAGCCTATACATTTACAATAAGCCTAGGTACTAATCAAATAATGTATTGACTCCTGGTTGCAATTAATTCTGGCCGACCACAAATATTTAAGAAAAAAAATCTTGTGGAATTCACACATGTAGAAATTCTGCCTGCTATTCACGGCTTTAGTTGTAAGTTAAAAAATCGGTTATTTCGAGAGTTTTCCGCTCAAGGAAGTTATAAATGGATAGAATTGCTTCCAAAGTTGATTGCAGAATATAATAATCGCGTACATAGAACAATTGGTATGAAACCGAATGTTGTGAATGAAAAAATCCAAAGGCTATACATAGGAGATTGAGCCAATTGTATGAAAATAAATTTGAGAAACAAAAATTTAAAATAGGAGATGTTATCAGGATTTCAAAATATAATATGTTTAGTAAATCTTATACACCCAATTGGACTTGTGAGTTTTTTACAATAGCAGAAGTAAAATACCCCCGTCGCAGCAGACCTGTGTACTCAGCGAATTTCCAAATCAATAATATTATATGACAAATTTTGTCAATATCTGCCTATAAATATATGTGTTAGTTATTTGCCTATTCTTCATAAGATTGACATGGGAAACAGTAGGAGGTTTGCCGCTGTGAGTAACACTGAAAGTAGGCATTTATAGCATAAACAATTTTTAATTTGACAATTTGTACAAAGTTTCGTCAACATATCTGTCCATAAATAAAGGAGTTTGCCTATTATCTATACGATTAACATGGGAAAAGAGTATGCAGGTTAGCTGCCATGACAAACACATAAAATATTAATTTAAGCATAAATGGATGTATCTCAACCACATGAAGCTAAATATCAAGTTTTATCCAAAAATATTGATTGATAAGTGAAATATTATTTTTTCCTTATGCTCCATAAGATTAACATTGGAACCCCAAAATACAACGTACTGTGTTTAGATTTTTTAATAATATCTCTATTTTCCATGTTTTATGATGGCCATAAAATAGATCCATAAAATAGAAAACCATACCCATAGGCATAGTGCCATAGGCAGGTTATTTGATGGGGGAGGACACCTATTTTTGATATTGCAGACCATTCAGTCAACAAAATTAAGCAATATAATCTGTGAAATAAGAACAATATGTTTTACGTTTGTACTAAGTAATATAAAAAAGGGACAGAAAAAGGTCAGATAACAATAATTGACAGGTTGTATAACCAACTACTTATGCTCAGTATAAAAATTAACCCAGCACTAATCAATACAACACATAATAGATTACTTGTTATTTTTGTGATGGACGGATCATTTAGGCTCATGTCCAAGTTGGCTTACAGGAGTGTACACATTAGATTACTATCTTCTGTGGCCCCAGATTGTCATGTCGTAGATCGCTAAATCTTTCAAATAATGGAAACATGTCACTTAGTCTCCCATCAGATTTAAAAAAGACCTTGGAACTTAATACATTTTACTGTCAGAGGATCTCCCAATTTTTTCGTAAAAGTTGCTCTAAAATATTGTGAGTAAGAATTTAAAAATTTGCCAAACAATTTGGTGGGGGGGCAGAAAGGTAATTGCACCACTCTAACTCCACCAGTGATCTAAAAAGTACCTTTTATAGAAATTTCAAAACTTTTTGTATTTTTAAACATTTAGTCAAAACCAGACAAGCCATGTACAACACTGCATGTGTGATCAAGCTGAGGTTACTGATCAACTAGCTGAATTTTGGTAGTATCACTTGATTTTTTTCTGATCAATGGAAGTTTTAACAAATGTATTCACATCCCTTTAGTAAATAGCTTAGATGGATATGTCTAAAGAGAATGTTTTCAGTTCCTCTAAACAGCTTTTCATAAAATCATTAAACATGTAACGTCATTTCTTCATTCCAAATTTTGGTCTGATAGGATTGGGGATACCCCCTAGAGCTAAGACATATCCATGTCAAAAATGTAAGCATTACATGGGACTTACATCTCTCTCTGCAGATCAGTGTAGAAGACATATCCATAGCCACCCAGGAATACAATGGTCTTAGTGAGCTGGTGTTGTGGTCGCTGCCTGACAGCCTTCTACAACCATTACTATCAAGACTGCGGCTAGAGACTACACAGCAAAGTGCCAGGCACTGGCTGTGGACTGCAGATCCAGCACTTCGAACTGTTGTAGCAAAGGAAGCTCTACAGTGGCGACGGGCTAATCTTTCACAGGCATGTACAATGTACCTTATATATACTCTTATACTCTGTACCTTAAGTTCTGAGTCTGAATGCAATTTTGTTGTTTGTTACTCAACATTAGACATAGTTTTTTTCAGTGAACTATTAATTAATTGTTATGGAAATAATCAGGTGATATTTTTATTACATGATCAGGAATAAAGCTTCAAGGGATGTCTCATAAGTATAAATTTTTTACATTGGTCTGCAATTTGGGGAACTTCTATCCAGGTGTAATTCTATCCAGGTGTACAGAACTGTAAAATTCTTTTGCTGCTTCCATGATGGATTCGGTAATTATGAGATTACTGTGGAACCGTTACTGTGGGACTAAACCCAATATGCACATTGAAGATTTTACCCAAATATATGTAACATTCTGTGTAGAATAAAAAAAAAACTATGACTAACTAACCAAACAGAATCCATCAAAAGTATAGATAAAAGTACATAGTTCAGAAATTTTGTTGCGGTTATTGTTAATAGTTTTTTTAATGACAAAAAAGTGTAGCTGAAATACAAAAAATGTGTATGAATTGTTGTATGGACAACAATGTCCAGGCAAAAGAATGTTAAATGAGGGCCTATGGTTTCTCATCAAAAACAATAATTTATTGAAGGAAGAACAATATACAACGAATAACAAAGTGACAGAAAAATTTTCGAACACAAAAACGATTTTGTGAAGTGGTGCACGGGTTTCAAAGTGTCTACTTATATAAAACGTCTCAAATTCATGACTTTTTTAAAGGATTTTCTTCACTTTTAGCAAAGAAGCTATTACTATAGGTCTCATGGCAAGACACAAGCCTGGTACCTTGTTTTGAGGTGCCTAGAAACCAAAAAAGTCGTTTAATGAACATAACATGTTCATTAAACTTGGCATAACTTGACAGTGAATGCCTGCAAAGCAGGTAATACTGCACGCTACACAGACGTCTACAGTCACTTCTAGAGCGGACTGTACTTGGCTCCTTACTTGGTTTTATGAAACACCAGTGTAGTGAAACAGTTGATTTTTTATAACATACTCGGATTTGTGAAACCTCGGCGTTATGAATTTTCGATATTTATTGGATTTTTAGTCTTACTCGGCGTAGTGAAAACTCGGTGTTATGAAACGCTCCCTTTTAGATATTAGTTCGCCTAAGGACGGGATCAAATCACACATCCGGAAAGGTCGTGAAACTTTGTTTTACATATAATTGTAAAAAATTAATATTTCACTTATTAATCTATATTTTTGGATGATTGGTATTTAGCTTCATGTGGATGAGATATATCCATTAATGCTTAAAAATCATAGTTTATGTGTTTATCATGGCAGATAACCTGCATACTCTTTACCCATGTCAATCATATAGAATAGGCAAATTCCTTTATTTATAGACAGATGATGAAACTTAGTTTAAATGGTCAAAATAAAAATTATGCTAGAAATGCCTATTTTCAGGTTCCTCACAGCAGCAACTACTATTTCCATGTTAATATTGTTAAGAAAAAGCAAATAGCTCTCTTAGTTATTGACAGATATTGATAAAACTTGTCATAGATAAAACTTGTATTATTATCATTACATTATTGATTTGGAAATTTGCTGAGTACGCAGGTCTGCTTGTGACAGGGATATTTTTGTTCACTGGAATAGGCAAACTCCTTTATTTATGAACAGATGTTGATGAAAGTTGGTATAAATGTTAAGATAAAAATTATTTATGGTAGAAATGACTACTTTCAGTGTTCCTCACAGCAGCTAACCTGCACACTCTTTCCCATGTTAATCTTAAGGAGAATAGGCAAATAATTCTCATGTTTATGGACAGATTTTTATAAAACTTGTCATATATTATTATTACATTATTGATTTGGAAATTCGCTGAGTACGCAGGTCTGCTGCGACGGGGGTATTTATCTAATGTGGAATTGGCTATTTCAGAAAAAAATTTGTTGAAGTGCTCAGCAATCTGATCTAGCCTGTCTTCTAGCTTTCCGTTTATTTGCAATGACAATTTTTATTCTTCTTTCTGTTTAGATTGTTTTTCAGAGTTGATTATGTTCCACACAGCTTTTGATTTTTTGTTTGAGCAAGGTGATGTGAGTTGTTTGATGTGAGGGGATAATTGTTTTTTGACATTAGAAGTATTTGTTTAGTTAATGAATAAAAAAGTATAATGTTGTGAATTAAAATAATTTTTAGAGGCTTTATGGTTCTTTAAAACTATAAGATCCCAAAAATGTATTAAATACAAATCCTATGTTGTTTCTATACCCCGAGAAGTTATTTCATAAGTTCTATTCACCATTTAATTTATATAGCTAAAATTAAATACCCCCGCCGCAGCAGACCTGCGTACTCAGCGAATTTCTAAATCAATAACATAATAATAATAATATATGACTAGTTTGATCATTATCTGTCAATAAATATGAGTACTGTATTATTTGCCTACTCTCCATAGATTAACATGGGAAAGAGTATGCAGGTTTGCTGCTGTGAGGAACGCTGAAAGTAGGTGTTGCTAGCACAAACAATTAATTTTTTGAGCATTTATATCAACTTTCATCAACATCTGTCCTTAATAAAGGAGTTTGCCTATTTTTTTTTTTATTTATTTCAATTAAATTGTATACATAATGGCCTCGATAAGTGAAAACAAATACTTAACATCGAGGATCATGTTACCTTAAACACTATCAATAGGTTATAAAAAAAACAACAAATATACTGTAATAATTACAAAAATTGAACTTATCAAAAAATATTAATATGTGGCATGAGGTGGGCTTAAAGGCTGTAACTACAGAAAACAAAGGTGGCAAAATATTCCTGTACATATAGTGTATTAAGAAAAGAAAAATGCATTGAAAAAATGGTTATTAATTTGTCACAGTGGCAGCCCTGCAGCTACGTCAAATTTCACTCTCTCCCCCACACCCAATAATTATAGTTGAAACTTGATAAATCGACCCTAACCACAAAGTATATTCACTATATGATTAATATGGGAAAAGAGTATACAGGTTTGCTGCCATGATAAACACATAAACTATGATTTTTAAGCATAAATGGATAGACCTCAACCACATGAAGCTAAATATCAAGTTTTATCCAAAAATATTGATTAATATGGGAAATATTAATTTTTCCCTATCCTCCATAAGATTAGCATTGGAGCCCCACAATACAACTGTGTTTAGTGTACTGTGTTTAGATTTTTTAATATCTCGGTAACCGTTGGAGATAGAGAAAAACTTTAAGGAACTTAATTGTGTAGTTTTTTAACCCTTAAGTGTGCACGTGGGGTGTCAGGGAACCCCAGGCGAATTTAATTAGGGATATTTCTCGAAGTAGGTTGATACAACTGCACCCCTTCTAGTACCTTTTGGCTAGACCCTTAGTTAGCGCCGGCACACATTAGTTTGCCACTGACCTTGGTGTGTGACGGGTGGACATTGACTTTGTAGTTCGTTGCATTCTGGGGTGTCGCTATAACCGCGCGCGCAGATAAGTAGTCATATCCTACCAAGAAATGTGGACACCTGATTGAAATCAATTTGTATTTGTTTACTAATGCTCAGTACTAAATATTCAGAGTGTAAATAAAAGTTGTGTTTCTGAGTGTAACTGAGTGTGTTTTACCTTTATATATCAAAAATTGGATATAAAATCAGTAATTCAGGATACATATAAATATAATTACTTTGGAAATAATTTCTAGATTCATTTTTTATTGAAATAAAAGATATATGAACGCAAAAGTATTTGGAACAATGAGAGATTGATATTTATATCCTGTATGATGTTTATAACTCGGAATTCTCAATAACCTTTATACCACACATTCTTCACGCAAAGAGGTTTTAAGTATATAATAAATTCAAAAATATAAAAAATAGTATGATTTACATAAATAGGCCTACTACAAATAAAAGTAGTTTGACAATAATAAAAAGCAAAATTGACAACAATATGAAATACTAAGTAATATTGATTACGACATAAAATCGCATTTAAGTATATCATTATTTCCATATAACAATGTTGTTTAGTTATTTAACAGTTGAATAAAACATAATAATGCTGAAAACAGTGGAAAAATGAAACAAAAACGGACGTTTTTGGCCATGGGGTTCTAGGGCACCCCACGCGCACACTCACGTTGCAAATGGTGTCGCGCACATTTAAGGGTTAACCTGATTCCAATGGTGAAATATAAAATAAGAAATTTTAAAAATTTACACGTGAAAAACGTAAAACACCCCATTTTGGGGTACAAAACCCCCCCAAACTACCCGTTCCCATTGACCGATATATCTGGTTTACGAACTCGTCCGAGCATTTGTAGGAATACACGTTTCTACCAAATTTGGTCTCGATCGGACCATTTTTACGAGAGTTATCGTGTTCACAGACACATATATATACACATATATATGTATATACATATATACATAATATATATATATATATATATATATATATATATATAGTGGAACTTGGTTATAACGTCATTGAAGGGACCACACAATTAATGACGCTATATCCGAGTGACGCTATAAAAGAGGTTACATAATTTTAGTTTAAAACCGAGGAAAAATAAAGAAACACATTTTTTACATGAAATTACGACATTTAATGAAGGTAATTTGAAATACACCGTAAGTTTATGTTTATGACTGACTGACTACTCTACTATATAAAAAATCGAATTTGAAAATATTGCAATGAAGTTCGGCTTGGTGAATTCAACTGTTGGTTTGATTTTAAAAAACAAGCCCGAACACAGGTCTGCTACCTTACGTCACTCCTCACACGCTCTTATAACTCACACCCCTTAATATTATATATTAAATATTAATCAGAAAAACCTTTCTCTTAACACTTGCCATTATTTTTACCAGTACTGTATTAGTAAATTAAAATAACGAAAAACAAACTGTAAAAGACATACACTGAACTAACGATATCTACACGAACTGTAGGTACGTACGAACGGCATCACAGTGCTTTGATACGACGTGAGTCACTGGCACTGACCTTGATGACCGGCGACAGCGCATATAGGGTAGGGCAAGGGGGTTGGGGTGGTTAGCGGTAAGACAGCAATAAAATCCTGTTTCTAAAAATAGAATGTAGCTAAACAATAGCCGCAGCCCTCACGTTGCACCACCGACCGAACTTTCTCTATTTAGCTATATGTTGCCTTCATCTCGGCCCGATTTTCTTGACGTTATATACGAGGCTTGAGAATTTACTAACGATATATCCGAGGTTTTTTCCTATGTAAATACATATAGTTTGGCGGGACCAAAAAATAAATGAAGTTATATCCGAGTTGATGTTATGGCCGAGGCCGCAATAACCGAGTTGCACTGTATATATATATATAAATTATATATATATTATATATATAATTATATATATATAAATTTTAACGACCATTGTTTTGGGCACCTAAAGAAGAAAAAATAACATGGTCCCGGACTTAAGTCTCGCCATGAGACCTAAGGTAATAGCTTCTCCCCTATGGGAAATTCGCTAAAAAGAAATCCAAAGCTAACATAGAAACATTTAGGCCTACATGAATTGTGTTTTTTAAATAAATTTTATTTGGACCCTCTTTCTTCAATAAAATTCTTTCTTTTTAATTAAATTTAATCACCGAAGTTTCTAACTCCTAGACCTTATTTACCAGAGAATTATCAAAATTACAGTTCAACTGTTGAATCTTAAACCAATCTCCGATATTTTGTACAAACTACAAATATTCATCGATAATAAATGCTTTCAGCTTGTACTATGTACATTTATGTATTCTATTTAAATGAGTAATTTAGATTAGCTGCAATATTAATATATAAAGAGTGTTCATAAAAGTCGGGGACAAACTTCGAGGGGTGATAGTATTCATCAAAATAAACAAAAAAATTCCTATAAATATATATTGAAAAATCCTTTCATTTGGCCGCTAGCTGTAATTTTGTATTTTATACAAAAAACTTATGAGGAGGTACCCAAAAGTAACCGGAATTTGTCTGCAGAGGTCGGAGCTTTGGTAGTACGGATGAGCGCCACTAGGGCGTGTCTAGCGCATTTTTTGTCAGTTCAGAACCACGCTGGTCGTTGAGCTAGCACATTCTGTTCGTCTATAGCGTCATTTTTTGCTCTAGCTGTTTCACTGTTGCTTCGTTTTTGATGATGGCAAGTTTAAGTGAACAACTTAAACTTGATTGTCGCCACTGTGATTGTTTGTTTTTCCATGATTCATCACCAGTACCTTTAAATTACCTTTGAAGGTAAATCTGGATCGATTCTGAGCTGTTCTTTTAGTTCATGACATGTTTTGACTCGACATAATTTTTTATTGTCAGTCAGAGCCTGAGGAACAAATTTGGCAGCAATGTGTTTCATTCCTAAATCTTCAGTTGAAATTCACTGAACCGAGCTCCAAGTTATTACACTAATTCCTGGCAGTTAATCAATTGTCTGTCGACGGTCTGTGAGCACAAGCTCTCGCATTTTTCAATATTTTCATCAATTCGGACAGTTGTTGGACGTCCCGAATAAGGTTTATCATCAATCGAAAGGTCGCCATTTTTAAATCGAGAAAACCAGTTATACATTTGAGTTTTCCTCAAAGCATCATCTTTGTAAGCAGTTTTAAACATTGAAACAGTTTCAGCAGCGGTTTTACCGAGTAAAAAACAAAATTTTACAGCGGCGCGTTGTTCTTGCCATCATAAAAAAACGAAGCAACAGTGAAACAGCTACAGCAAAAAATGATGTTACAGACGAACAGAATGTGCTAGCTCAACGACCCGCACGGTTCTGAACTGGCAAAGAGTTGCGCTAGACACGCCCTAGTGGCGCTCATCCGTACTAGCAAAGCTCCGACCTCGGCTGACAAATTCTGGTTACTTTTGGGTACCCCCTCGTATTTAAATTACCTTATATAAAATTAAGACCTTAAATTTTCCATAAAAATTGTGTTATCTTACATTTTTTTAATTTTACATAAAATAATCACCTGAAAAGGTATACAAAAGTTGATATTTTATTGTTTTCTATTAAATTCTGCAACTTTTGGTAAAGTTGCAACCCAATTGCTTGATTGGTTGTATTAATAAAGCACGTCAAAAGTTATAACAAACATTTTTGAGCCCTGTTTTTTTAGGAAAAACTTTGTTTCAAACAGATTTTTCTCAACTATACTCAACTATTTTGTACAAAAAAATTGAATCTCATTTAAATTTAATATTCTATTCATCTATTGAAGTTTTGTCAAAATAGTTTACCAATTGTGCATTCCAGAGGTAAAAATGTACATTAGATACACAAAAAAGCTAAAAATTCACATTTTTAACCATAACGATGAAACAAATGGGTTTAGGACCTATGTTTACCAACATTTTATCCTTGTTTATCCCAAGGAATATATTCCCGGAGTTTGTCAGGGTTGCTTAGAAACACCCTGTATATATATACACACTCAATGTAAACTGCCGTAAACCTTATCAGTCGTGAGGGGACTACAACAAAGACTGATTGGTTGGCTTAGTTAATAATTAATTAACGACTTAATTTTCGACATTTTTTTGGTCAATTAATTTGAAGCCCTTTCTTAGTACACATCTAGAGCCTATAAAGAATATTTGTGCCAGGGTTTAGGGTCTAACTATAACCAAAAATTGGGTTTTTTTGCGTTTAAAAAAAATTTTAACTATCATTATTACTTTCAGGATGGCAGATATAATAACTTTCAAATTCAAATCATTGAAGATTAGCTTATGCTAAGAAACTCGTGTCAATTGTAGTCAAAGTACTGCAGATCCATGTTTGTTTATTTACGTAACAAGAATGTGTCAAAATGTATGTACCTAGTTATTTTTGTCCATGATGGTATAATTGCTGGTTACAATCAACAAGAGGTGTCTGATTTTATTACACAATTAGAAAAATACTTCGTTAGAAGTTACAGATCCTGAAACTTATCTTGGAATGGAGATTCAAAGAACAGAGGGCAGAATTTATTTAAGGCAGAAGTGATATATCAAAAGTGTACTTTAAAGGCATAGGATGTCTAAATGTAATCCAGTTGGCACACCCTTGTGTAAAAGCAGTGAAAATTCAGGAGAAGAAGAAAAGCCTTTAAGTAAAGTAGTTACTTTCAAGAAGCTGTGCGTAGTCTGATGTAAATAACTAATAGAAGGCCAGATTTAAGCTGTGCATTAAACATAGTTGCTCAGAAATTAAACAATCCTAGTACACAAGCATGGAGTGAGGTTAAGAGAATATTCTGGTACCATAAGGGGACATTGGATTATTCACTGACTTATTATAAAGGAGAACAAATTCTTCATTGTTATAGTGATGCTGACTTTGAAAATGATGATTCAAGAGTCACGAACAGGATATCTGTATATGTTTGCTCGTGGATTGTTAGTTGGTCTTCTGTAAAACAGCACTGTGTTACTTTGTCAACCACTGAAGCAGAGTTTGTTGCTGCGAGTGAGTCTGCTAAGCAAATTGATTGAAAACTTTGTTGTGTGAATCATGTAATTGTAATCATGGTCAAGAGATCAAGGCTATTCGTTTTTTAGACAACGCTGGAGCTGTACAGTTGTACAGCTAGTCAATAATAGATAATAGCAATTTTGCTAGTCAGCCAGGAATTGCTGGAGGGTTCCATAAACGATCTAAACACATCCATGTCGGATACCAATATGTGAGAGAGCAATTCCTTGTTTTCCAGTTTGTAAGCCAGACATATCGGTCAATCGAAAGTTTGGGGGGTTTGTACCCCAAAAATGGGTTTTTTGTGTATTTGTATTTAGTATTTTTAACTGAAATGGCGACCTACCCTGGTAGGTATTTTAAGCCAAGTATGAATGAGGAATGAATGTAGGATGATTGTGGCGCGATTTTGTAGTGTTGTTACTGACTAAGGCTGACATGTTCCTTAGACAGGACTGTTAATTAATAGCCCAACAGCCGATGGCAACTAATGGACCTACAGTTTAACGTGGAATCCGAACCACAACCTCTGAATTACGAATTGGTCTAATTATGAGGATGGTCTTTGCGGATTAACGCAGTATTCAATAGTGCGGACGTTAATCCACACAAGAGAACACTACATCCACCGACCATCTGTCACAACTATCCACAATTCGTGACCTCCAAGTAGCTGGATTACAGGATGTCGCCACCATCCCAGTCAAAACATGTGTTTTTCATAAGTAATATTTAAAAAAAATTATCATTAGAATAAGCTCAAAAAGCTGTACAATATAGTATTTTAAAATTTTGCTCTATCTCAAACTGTTACAGAGACATTAAAAAATCTAAACACAGTAGGCCACATTGTATTTTGGGGCTCCAATGTTAATCTTATGGAGGATAAGGAAAAATTAATATTTCACTTATTAATCTACATTTTATAATTGGATGATCTTGTTATTCAGCTTCATGTGGAATTAATATTTCACTGATCAATCTATATTTTTGGATGAAACTTATTACTGTACTTAGCTTCATGTTGTCGAGATCCATCCATTTATGCTTCAAATGTTTGTGATGTAGTGCACACAATCGGGTAAACAGGTGCTTCTTTAAATGGTGGCAGTGAACCCAATGGGGTAAACACAGAACATTACTAAAGCACACGGTGCACCCGACAGGGTACACTCGCTCTGTGTTTTTTAATGCCAATGATGACCAACATGGTCACACTAAATATAGCTGAAATTTGTTTCTGCTCCTAGCAGAAGAACTTTATCAAGTGTGTACCTGGTTGGGTACCGTTCACATATATTTCAGACATAAAAAAATAAAAAAATTGGGTACTCTTAGTAAAAATGTAAAAATATAATAATTTTGCACAAAAATAATGATAATATATTTTTTTATCAAAACAAAGCGACATTAAAAACCCAAGGTATGGATTTTGATAATTTGTTATGTATATTGGCGAAATTTCCCATAGGGAAGCAGCTATTAACGAAGGTCTCATGTCAAGACATAAGCCCAGGACCATGTTATTTGAGGTGGCCAGAGGCCAAAAACAAGTGTTTAAATATGTGTGTGTCTGTGAAGATGATAACTCTCGTAAAAATGATACGCTCAAGACCAAATTGGTAGAGACATGTATTCCTACATTTACTCGGACAAGTTTGTAATGCAGACATAACGGTCAACCGGAACGGAATGGGTTTGGGGGGTTTTTGTACATTGGGTTTTTACGTTTTTAATGTGTAATTTAAAAATTTTATCATTTACCATTAGAATCAGCTTAAAAACTACACAATTTAGTTCCTTAAAGTTTTTCTCTATCTCCAACGGTTACCGAGATGTTAAAAATCTAAACACATACATTGTATTTTGGAGCTCCAATGTTTGTCTTATAAAGAATAAAGAAAAATTATTATTTCACTTATCAATCCAATATTTTTGAATTAAACTTGGTATATTTTCTTTCATGTGATTGAGATCTATCCATTTTAAAAATCATGTTTCTCTTTTCCTATGTTAATCATAAAAAGAAAAGGCAAACTCCTTTATTTATGAACAGATGTTTATGAAATTTGGTATAAATGGTCAAAATAAAAAATAGTTTATGATAGTAATGCCTACTATCAATGTTCCTCACAGCAGAAAACCTGCATACTCTTTCCTATGTTAATCTTGTGGAGAATAGGCAAATAACTCTCATATTTATAGACAGATATTGATAAAACTGGTCATATATTATTAGCATTACTATATTATTGATTTAGAAATTCACTGAGTACGCAGGTATAATGCGACGATAGTATTATTGTTATGGATAATAGGCAAAATCTCTTATTTTTGCACAGATATTGATCAATCTTCTCATATAATATTATTTTCATATTATTAATTAGTGAGTACGCAGGTTTCCTGTGACAGGGGCATTTTTGTATATGCTTAGTATTTTAAGAAGAGTTGCAAAAAATTAAAAAATACAAATTAAGTCAAAAGCTCCGCTACTCGGAGGGTTAAACTAGCATTTATATTTTTTCTAAATATTGTTACAAACACATAGTAAGTATACTTCTGTTATCTAGGAGGATATGCTATGGAGACACAGGGGAAAAACATATCTGGGAACTCTACTTGACCATGCATGCTCGGCCATTGTCAAACTGCGCATGCTTGACCAGCAGTGGCCCTCCATCTTGCGGGAGTTGGTGAGAGACACACTTGTTGATTACTCCACGCTCGATGCCTACATGAAGCAATGTATGAACAGCCTCAAGCTTTAACTACCATCTGAAAACTGTTCCAATACTTGGTGGTTAAGAGTTTCAAAAACTTAACAATTTTCACTAAACAGATATTGTTAAGCATATGTAATGTAATTCTTCAATAACTTTGATCAAGCAATATAAAGTTTTTTATAATTATATGTAGTTTTGGTATTGTGATATTTATTTTGTATTGATCTGGAATTTAAATAGTAATACAAATAATAAGTTTAGGCTTTGACAGTGGGCAGTGATCCAGATTTGGATCCTAATAATCAGAATTATTTAACCCTTTAAAAAGTAACAACGTTTTAAAACGTCATTATTTGAGAGCTGTTAAGGAGTAAGGGTGAAAACTCAAAACACACCCCAAAAGAGTAAAATTTTTTAAAATTTTCACTAAAATAGATTCTAACATGGAGTAAATATAGTTAGAAATATGCTCTAGGTTCAAAATGCCCTAAAATAAACATTTTAGAACTTTTTTCAATCTATTTTTTAATTTTCAAATCTTCAATAAAGTAACTAAAGAAAGAACTGAGTGATGTTTAGCAAACAAATAACCCTCAGCTACAGATATACAGGCGTCAATAATAGGCGAGTATAGAATCTTTTCACTTTTTTCAGAGGTAATAAATATCAGATCTAATAAACCCTCATGCCGAGCCGCCACTTTTTCCGCCGAAATTTCCCGCCGCGACCATCCCGCCTAAGAAACCCTCCGCAGAATAGCCACAACCCACCAAAAACACATAAGTACATGTTCCGCGTACCTACGTGTCTTTAATTATTGATTTATAGCTTAAGAATCAATCAATGTCAGGTTTTATATATATATATATATATTTCAAAAAATTAGAAATAATTATGTATTCATCACTATATTTCGCTTTCCGCGTCTTCAGGTGACAATAAAAAGTATAAAAATTAACTTAACATAACACAGAAATAAAAATAAAAATGTAGATATAAACAATAATAATTCTGCTCCAGCTGGTAATCACTCTTATCTTAAATTAAGGCCATGAGGAACTTTTGATTTCAAAACCATTTGGTGTGCTTGTTCCATATATCTTAATTCTTGTGTAGTGGAATTTTCTTGTAACTGGCATATATATATATATGTGTACATGTATTTGAACAAATTTCGTCAAATGAAGTTTAAAACGTCAATCGTATTTTGATGCAAAGTACGGTACTCTTTAAAGGGTTAATAACAAAAATCAGAATAGTTAAAATCATATGACTTATTTACAAAATTACAGACATAAATTCAAAATATATGTCTAATGAATGAATATTTTGAAGAGTGATTAATCTTGTCAGTAACAAAAATCAAAATTCACTATATTTTTTAAAATAATCATAAAAACTCTATTTTTAAGATTAAGGTAAAATTTTTTGTATGTTGACAACTAAATGGACTTCAACAGAAATTCTCAACCTTAAGTGTGAGAAATTTTCTACTGGCAATTTTCTAACAGAAAAATCGTCATAAAATATTGTTATTATCATATATCATTTTTCATATGTTATTTGTGTTTAAGAAGATTTATTTTTTTATTTATGAACAAAACAAAATCAAAAGTACCGTAAGCATTTTCATCAGTAAGTAATAAAACTATGACAGTTTTTCTCAGACAGCTAAAAATTGCCAATTTTATCCTGGCATTTCTTGCACACACTATACGATTAACACCTGCCACTGAAAGTGTTAAACTGAAACTCCAATAATTTTCATTTATTGGCAATCCTCTTTTTTTGTTAACGATTGATTTTTTTTCCTAACCTCTCATCCTCCATTCTTGTAATCTTTTTACAATTTGAGTTTTGAAACAAATTGTAGTTCATTTCATAGGAAACTTTGTAAATGTTTATCATGGATATTAAATAACACAAACAAAAACTCACTCTAAAATAAGAAATTAATCAAGAAAATAACCAAGCTGATAAAAGTTAAAAAAAAACTCTTCTGACAAATCTTTGATTACAATATGCTACAATTTGTGTTAAAAATAGGATAAGAAACAAAAGCTTAATACAATTACGATTATGTACAAATAAAGTAGTTTACATCTTGATTTTGAGTACTTTCATTATGGACAGACGTCTCTCAGAGGGTTGTGACAGCAATGTAGTTGATAAGTGATCAACTATTTTACTACTGGTACAATTTGTAATATAATAAGACGTCACACCATTGGCTTTTAAGGGCTGAAGCCACTTTAAGCATTTACTTTGATATAGAAATAATTTTTTTCCGTATAAATTCTAAAAAATAGGAGGTCTACATTTTTGGCAAAATTAGGTAAGAAAGATGTGGAATTATATATTTTCTAACTTATTAAGCCAAAAGTACATCGTAGTAGTCAACTAAATACCTGTATGATACGCAATACATGTTTTGTGGAATTATATGTTTTCAAACTTATTTAGCCAAAAGAACATCATAGTAGTCAACTAAATACTTGTATAATACGCAATACATGTTTTGTGGAATTATATGTTTTCAAACTTATTTAGCCAAAAGAACATCATAGTAGTCAACTAAATACGCGTATAATACGCAATACTTGTTTTTAGAGAGAAAAGGGAAATCAGGAAAACAGGTTGATATTTTTTAAATGGCACATTTATTCATTCATACAGAACTAAATGACACATATATGTTTGTGTGGTTCAGAATTTATTCTCAAACATGGTTTTCAAAAAATTTATTAATATCACTTTATAGATTACTCTAGATAATATAAAACACTTTAATTCCATCAAATACTATTGTTTTTATGACATACTAAATTAATTTAGCACTCACATTAAATGTTAAATCATCTAAAATAAGATTTTCCACTCCCGGTGCCACTTCCAAGCCTCTGGAAAAAAATTTAAATTAATGATCTTTCATTAAAAAATAATGACCAAAACGAGCTTTGTTTGGTAATTCATAGATTCATTGATTACTAATAAAGCTACTAGTAGTATGTTGAATAAGTGATTGAAAATCATACTGATGAAATTATGCACAAATAGCACTATCCATCCACTACATCATTAGGTCCCACTTCACTCTTACAGTGGCCCACCTTACAGAGTGTGCTGTAGAGAAAATAATATTAAACACTTAACAAGTTCATGTCACCCTGGGGCAACAGCCACACTGGGAAACCTCATCGTGATAATAGAAAAGAAAAATATTTCATTAAATGGAGTTGATCACAATGAACAACAACAACAATAGATGAGTTAATCTCACTCATTAATGTTATTTTAAAACAAAATTACTTCCAATTTCAAGATAAATATTATTTACAAGAAGACGGCTTGGCCATGGGTTTCCCTCTCTCCAGTATTCTATCTGCAATATTTATAAATCATATTGAGAATCAATATTTATTTACTGATTCAAACTACAATAAGAATAAAATAATTCTTTACTTCCCCTACAGACATGATACCATTGTTCTCTTCAACGGCAACAATAGAGAACTATCTTTACTGAACACATATTAATGCAATATTCACAAAATATTAAGTTCACTTTAGAAATAGAGAAATATATATTAATTAAATAAAACAAATAGTTTAAATTTTTAAAATGCATATCACATTTAAAAAAATTCAATAACACAATCCACAATAAATTCCATCAAAAATTGTTATTTTGTTATATTAAATCTCCACATGAACTAATGTACATGAAATAAGCTAACAAAACCAATGTGTTTTGGATAAGAGTTCTTCATTATTATAAAAGATTTATTAGTAAAATAATTTCATGTCTTAAAAATAAAAAAAAGGTAATGTCGCTGGTCTTTCAACATAACTTGGAATGTTAGTGTACAAACCAAATAGTGTTAAAAATTGTACTGTGTTTTTAAAATATTTTATATAAGTCCTAACAACACACATACAAAAAAAAAAAAAAAATTGAACAGAAGATTTTTCATATCATATTATTATTTCCAATAACAAAAAATACTATTTTTTTCATAAAGAATAATTCACAAATTATCCAAAATAAAAAAAAATTCACACATAATTTACAGACATATTTGATAAGATTTAATATTTTTTACTATAATACATAAACACTATAATAGAGAACTATCTTTACTGAACACATATTAATGCAATATTCACAAAATATTAAGTTCACTTTAGAAATAGAGAAAGATGAATCAATTAACTTCCTCACAATATCTAAACAGGACGATAGTTTAAAATTTAAAATCTACAGAAAACCAACCTGCACTGATCGGACAATCCATTCAGATTCACACCATCCTTACTCACAAAAATTGGCCACCTACAATTGCTTTGTTAGGAGATTAATATCAATCCCAATGAACAAAGATGATTTTAATGAAGAGCTTAACGTCATTAAATATATTGCTGTTTCTAATGGATACAGCAGTACATTAATTGATAAACTGTTAAATAAACGCTAGAACAAAACCAACAGAGTTGGATAGACGAAAACAGTTCCTATCAGTTGATTATGGTTCTTCATTAAGCAATAAGTTTAAACAATTAATGAAAAAGGTAATGTCGCTGTGTCTTTCAAAACAAAAAATAACTTGGGAATGTTAGTGAAAGATAGGTCTAATGTCCATATTAAGTTTAAAATCTAAAAATTTAACATTACGCTTATGGAGAATAAAATGTAAACAATACAAACCAAAACAGCTGTTTATAACCGTTTGACAGTTCTTGATTGAAGACGGCAAAGAACAATATGTGAATAGAGGTTTTTCATAAATATTTATTTTATGTATGTAATAAATGTAAAATTATCAGGTTACTAAAAAACTTGTAAAAACTTAAGATAAACATAACTGTGCGAAATAAAAGCAGGAAAATGTATTTTCAAAATCTTCCGTGTTTTGATAGAAAACGTATTCCACTGAACATCCACTGTAATCCGTGAATCCACTGTAACAAACCAATTAATATGTGTAAATTAAATTTCTCTTTTGCTTTTCGATCCTCATTCTGTTTATATCAAAATCAGTTGGTCACAGGCTAATAATAGCTGTATGGATAGTTAATCAGTAAATGATCGGCTAAAACAATTGAGGTTGGCTAAAAGACCTTAAACGGCATCTATCATTTGGCTGACGCCACAGGCCTGTGGGAGCATGTTGGCTTCATAATTCGAAGGTCGCGAGTTCCATCCCCATGAGGGGACAATACTTTTTGTTCAGTGCTAAATTTATGATGCTTTATGGTATATTAAATCGGTTTTATTTAAACCACTTAAATGATTTCATCGAGTAATAAATGTGTTTTAATTTTTCTAATTAATATTTATAATACATGTTTTATTCTATACGAGCAAAGCTCGGTCACCAGGTACTTATTTATAACACCGCTATTACTATACTAGAAGGCGAGAAGGGGTACGACATACCGAATTAACATGCTGATATTATGTGTAGTCAAATGTCTGCTGTTTTAAAAATTGTGTCAGTTGTGTAATTATTTTTATTCTTGTTTATTTACTTTTTGGATTATGTTTTTCAAGTTTTGTTTAATGTTTTAATGAAGTGAAAAATCAAGAAATTAATATTCTTGTGCCTGATGATGACCTAATGTAGGCCGAAACTATATCTGCACCCATTACTTTAACTACTAGTTTGCTACAGATGGAGGTATTTAAAACATTTAATTTAACAGAAGAAAACGTCAGTGATCCAGATCTCTCAAAAATAACACTCAAGATCCCACCCTTTTGGTGTAAGAACGTTCAAGTTTGGCTACGTCAGGTCGACGCACAATTCATCAAGTAAATTATCAAACAAGAACAAACTAAGTATTATTACGTACTAGGTAACCTTGATACTGATGTGGCCGAATTAATTTCTGATTTTATTGAGAAACTTCTAAGCAAAACACCTTCCCAAGATCTTTGTAACCGGCTAATCTTGAAGTTTGAAGAATCTGAGAGTAGAAAATTTGCAAAACTAATTGACGAACTGGAACTGGGCTCAAATAAACCTTTTCAACTTCTTAGGGAAATGCGTACTCTGGCAGGTATACAAGTTCAAGACGACTTCTTAAAAACACTATTTTTGAAATGTCTTCCACTTCATATAAGCTCGAGACTAATATCGAGTTCCGTCTCTCTAGACAAATTATCTATTATGGCTGACAAAATAATTGAGTATTCCCTCATCCATTCTCAGCAGATTAAGTGTTAGGAGACAACGCATCAACTAGCGCACAACCCGATAGGTTACCACGTTTGGGGACGTAAATATCCGAATTAGCCAATCAAATTTTGTCTTTACGCTCCAAATCAATACCTAATTCTCAATCACGCCAGTCTCAAAACTATTTCACAACCTCACAATCTGGTATCTGCTGGTACCATAAGTATTTTGGTAAGAATGCTCATAAATGTACAACACCATGCAACTACCGTTTTTCCCCATCTGGGAATCCGGAAAACTGGTCAGTCATTGTCTCAACACAGCGGGAGATAGTGCTAATTTACAACCTTGCCACCTTTTTGTTTATGATCGTCGGACCAATATCAAATTTCTGGTTGACTCCAGAGCTGACGTTTCTTTAATACTTCCACATAGAATACGAAAACCAAAACCATCCAGTAAATTACTTTTTGCTGCAAATGGATCAAGCATCGCCACATACGGTACAAAACTTTAACAAACAGACTTAGGACTCTTTTTGTTGGCCCTTTATCATTGCCGATATACAACAACAACAACCAATTATCGGAGCAGATTTCCTGTTTGAATTTAGTTTTATAATTTACATGAAAAATAGTATGTTAATAGACGGAAAAACACTTCTTTTCAAAAGGGTTCAATGCTCCCAAAATCAGTATGCTCAGACATTTATCTTGTTGATCCAAATAAAAAAAAAGTAAGTTTCGTGTAACCTTCTGGCCAAGGTCTGATGTTAGAGTTTTCAGGTCGCACTACTGCCTCTAACGTGACCTAACGACTACTTATGTAGCCGGGACCAACGGCTTAACGTGCCTTCCGAAGCACGGTGGCAGTCTGAGAAATTAAATTTCATGTGTCATGACCGGGAATTGAACCCGGGTTTTTTGGGTGGTAGGCCAGTACTCTACCCACTCAGCTATGACTGCCACTATCAAATAATAATCAAATAACAAATATGCTCATATACATCAGAAGTATCCTGATTTATTGAAAGAAATGCCTGGTCACAAACCGCCAAACATTGATTTATTCCATACAATCAGCACTAATGGAACTCCCGCTACCTCAAAGGCAAGACGCTTAGCCCCAGACAAATTTTTCCAGAGTTTCAAAAAACGATTGATTTAGGTATTTGTAGACCTTCAAAAAGTCTGTGGTCTAGCCCACTGCACATGGTACCCAAGAAGGATGGCTCCTGGCGCCCATGCGATGACTACCATGCCTCAATCACGTAACTATTCCAGATAGATACCCGATACTAATAATAAACACTTCAACTCACAGCTAAGATAAGACGATTCCAACCAAATGTCAAACCATTTTTTTATAAGTGAATGATCCCGTAATGCTGAATTTTTAATCTCCTTCCAGTTAGATCCCTCAAACATAAAAGCTGTGTCATCAGCAAATAAGTATATATTACCATCAATATTGATTTTTGATGAATTGTTTATAAATTAGAAGCAAAATATGCCTAAGAGTGCTTCCTTGGACAATACCATAGTTAATTAAATTTTTTGAACTTTCAATTCCACAAATTGTAACAAATTGTTTTCTGTTATAGAGGTAACTAGAAAACCAGGCCAATGTTTTATTTTTACAACCAATAAGTTCTAGTTTATGCATAAGTATTAAACTATCTAATAAATCAAAACTTTAGCTAAGTCAAAAAATGTTAATAAACGACGTCTATTGGGCGGTGTGAATAAAAACGAGTAGAACAAGTAAATACTTGAGTGACAAGTAAACGCCAAAATTGAAGTGAATAAAACAAGTATTTACTCTTACTCGCGAGTAAATACTTGAGAGGCTAGTAAACCCCCGAAAATGCCAATTTTGGTGTGAATAAACGCAAGTAAATACTTCTGTAGCAAGTAAATACTCGTCCATTCGCAAGCCAACCCGACCCCAGACTTGCAGTCGTACTTGTACACGAAAGATGGCTGCGTTTATGAACCTGCGTGGCGTAAAACGTTATAGAGACCGGCGTGATATATGTCCCGATCTATCGAAGGGACTATTACGGTTTGAGAGCGAAAACGAAGATTTTCTCACTTCACACTTTCTTGACGAAACCACTGATGCAAGGGGTTGAGGATTAACTGCACGGTAAAAGATTGACATTTTTCTGAGATACGTTAGTGATCCAGGATTCCAAAGTGGTGTTGCCAATTACATGGGGGTAGAAAGATGTACCGTCAACAGAACATTTCAAGTTTATTGGATAAAATAGTGCCGAAGTCTGAATATTGGATTAAATTTTCCACGCACTATTGAAGATATGGATCAGGCAAAGGCAGATTGGGCTTCAAAATTTCGCATTCCGACTGTCATTGGTGCTATAGATTGCACTCACGTGCATATTATGAAACCTTTGGAATATATAAAAAAAACAAAATATATCTTTTTAAATTAGTATATCGCATAGGCCTACAGTATGTCAGGTTTAACATGGACTGATGGAAAAACAAATGGGCATATATACCACCAGCCTATGAGCCCTCCACCGGTCATGCCATACCCGACAAACTGTGTACAGCAGAGTATATGACGTACGTCACGTGACGTACGTCACGTACACAGTTACGTGACGTACGTCATATACTTATTTTTATTTTATTTATTTTTTGTTTTTTTTTAAATTTTTTAGAGAAAAGGAAACAGGATACAATTTATTTCAACAACAAAAATTCTTTGAAGACATCGTCTTCTCCAACCACAACACGTTGTTCAAAGGACTCCGTTCGTCTGTGTTGTGCAGCTCTTAGGTTTGACTCCGTTATCATCAGTTGTTCACGTTCAGCCTGAAGTCTTGTTAGCTTAATTTGTTCAAGTAATAATAAACGCTGCAGCTCACCAGTTGTCAACTTTGACGTCTCTTCAGTTTCAGCAGAGAGTTTCAATTTCTTTTTTCAACTTCGTCGCATCGCTCTTACGTATGCAAGTCGCTGGTGTAATGGGCTGTTTTGATGCTAACATGTCAATGGGTTCATCTTCGTCTTCCCTACTCTCATTCTCCCCATTGAGTTCAGGCAATGGCGACGTAGAACTTGCTCCCAATCCAACCCATGAAGCCCCAGATATTTTGCAATAAACTGGGTTTTCGTTTGAATCGCAAATTTTTAGGAAATCTGCCTCCCATGACAACAATGTTATTGTCTTATTTCCAGTTGCATTGACATCAGTTTTTTCTTGACTGCGGTATTCATATTGTTCAAAAGCTTTTTTAACTGTCCAACACTAGTTTGCTTTCCAACATTTTTCGAAAACTGGTCGGCCAAACATCCGCATGCCTTCTCTTTAGCACATGCAACTTTAGGCAACATGGATTTTTTAACACAACACTAAAGTCTTTCAATAACGCACAGCAGGAAGTCACACTACATTGATCCATAGCTGCAAGAGGACAAAAACAAACGGGAACGACAACTGACTTGTGAGTAATGACGGGGAGTCAAGTTAGTTTAGCGGCGAAAAAAGAACAAAAGTCACAAAAGGAAATGATGCGTGATATGTGCGGCGCTACAAGTATTTACTTGCCTTTCTTGTGAATCAGCTGTCTCGCGAGTAAATACTTGCTAGTATACCCTCGGGTTGGCGAGTACACGGTCACAAGTAAACTCGACGCTTTATTCACATCGGTTTACTCGGGGTTTAAATACTCGTTACACTTTACTTGTGAGTAAATACTCGTCGTACTCGTTTTTATTCACACCGCCCATTATTACTTATTATTTTATTAATGTCTTTATTTAGATTAAACATAGCATCGGATATATTTTTATCAGTTCTTAATTTCTACTGGTGATCGGATAGGATGGAATTACTTTCCAAGTTTTCAACAATTTGTTATTTTACAGTCTTCTCAATTACTTTAGAGAATACACTGAGAGATGGTCTAAAATTTGCTTTTTAACTAATATCTGATTATTTATGCAATGGAACCACTCTTGCAATTTTAAAAATGTCTGGGAAAATGCCAGAAATGATGCTAATATTGACAATGTGTAAGAGGGGTCTAATAAACAAATCAGAATTTTCCTTGAGAAGAGAGGCAGGGAAGCCGTCACATCCAGCTGCAGACCCACCACGCAAACTGTGAATGTGCCGTAGGATGTCAGAGTCAGTGACTGTGGTTAAGTGGAATGTACTATCAGTGGGAAAGGCATCGTCAATCACCACTGGCAGACCACTGGAATCAATATTTTTAGCTAAATTTTCAACAACCGCTGAAAAATATCAATTAAATTCATTAGCAACATCAACCATAAATTCAATGGTAATCCCAGCAGAAGCTTTTTTCATGTATTTTTTATGGGAAATGGATGCTTAGTTTTATTCCTACCAGATAATTCATTTAAAACCCGCCAAAATTTCAGGGTATTATTATATTCGGTAATTTTCAATCTATAGTAATTTTTCTTCTCAGATTTAATCATATGAAGCCTCTGGATTGCCGAGAAAAAATTAAATAGTTTAAATACCTCTATCTGTAGCAATCCTTGTTAGTTGTAGTGGCAACTTTAGCTTCGGGCTACATCAGGCCATCATTTTTCCCCTTTCTTTTCAAAGTCTAAAATTTTTAAATCTCCTTTAATTCCTTTATATTTGTGGTCAGTTTCCAAAATGTGTTCTGCAAAAGATGATTTTTGACTTGTTAAATTGTTATATTTCACTGCTTGTATATGTGTTCATTGTATCTTGATTTAAATGATTTTCCAGTTTGGCCAATATAGTATCTGTTACATTCATTGCAATTTATTTTATATATTCCTGATCTTTTATGGTTATCAGTATGATGATTTTTGGAATGTGTTAATTGGTCTATCATATTGAATGTGTTGTTTCTTGTTTTAAAACTGATTTTATAATTAGTGTTGTTAAATGTTTTTCTTATTGCTATATTCATTGTGGAACTGTACAGTAAACTTATAAATTCGGATTTTGATTTTTGGTTTATGGAAGGTCTGTGTATTTTTTTCTTTTTCTTATTAATCATTTTGTCAATCAAATTATGTTTGTAACCATTTTTCTTTGCTAAAAACTTTATTATATTTTTCTCTTCATTATAGTCTTTTTCATTCATTGGAACTAGTAACAATATATGTATCATGTATCTATGTATCAATGTATGTATGTATTAAATATTTATTCATAACTTAGTACCCTTTTTTGGGTGAGAAATTATTTTATTAAAAAAATTCACAACATGTTTTAGAACTCAGTCCATTATCAAGTGGTGTATTAATAAGAACATAACCTTGATGTAAATAAAATTTATAAATGTCATAAGGTTAATTTTGAAAAGTAAAGAAGAGAGGAGATGGATGTTTTATATATATGTGTTTATGTTTCTTATTTTTTCTATTTGATCGTAGAATTTAAAATATTTATTGGACCTTTTTTCTGATGTATGTAGATGTTCAATTGTTCTACATTTTTTAAATAAAATAATTTCTCAAACAATAAAACGTACTAAGTTATGAATAATTATTTAATATTAATAGTTGCCCTCATTTACCAACTCAAATTTATATGTGTATATATATATATATATATATATATATATATTTGTGTGTCTGTGAACACGATAACTCTCGTATAAATGGTCTGATCAAGACCAAATTTGTTAGAGACGTGTATTCCTACAAATGCTCGGACGAGTTCGTAAACTAGACATATCGGTCAATGGGAATGGGTAGTTTGGGGCCCTTTTTGTAACCGAAAATGGGTTTTTTGCATTTTTCACATGAAATTTTATTTCACCATTGGAATCAGCTTAAAAAACTACATAATTAAGTTCCTTAAAGTTTTTCTCTATCTCCAACGGTTATCGAGATATTAAAAGATCTAAACACAGGACGTTGTAAGTATTTTGGGGCATGTCGTATATTATTATTATTATGTTATTATAAATGTATAACTGTCAACTATTCTCATCCTTGATATCTATGCTCAGCATTCATCATATAATGACCACAGCTTATCATCCTGCTGCAAATGGGGCTATCGAAATGTGGCATCACTCCTTAAAATCAGCTCTGAAAGCCCAACTTACTAATGACTGGGTACCGAAACTTCCATTTGTGTTACTTGGACTTCATTCTACCATCATCCCAGAAGTAAGAGTTTTACCTGCTCAACTCGTCTTTGGTGAATCAATCATTCTTCCTGCTGATTTATTTGAAGACTCCAAGTTAGCAATCGCCATACCTACACTTCTCGCCCAACTTCAGAAGCATGTCAAAACTATTCCACCCGTCCCATTTCGACATCACAATAATAAATCGATTTTTACACACCCTGATCTCATGACTTCATCCGTCAAGATTCCATAAGAAAACCGCTTCAACTAACCTATGAAGGACCATTCAAAGTTGTATCAAGAGAGGACAAATTTTTCACTATATTGTTACCCAACGGCGAATATTCTTTTTCTATTGATCGGTTGAATCCAGCCTTTACATTACAAAACCATTTTCAAGCTAAAATGGGTCAGACAACCCATTAAATAATCATTAAATAACCTGAAACGTACACATCCCCAGCAACCCCAACCAACAGAAAAATTAAACCAACCTACAAACAACAACGGTGCAAACAACCTGCAGACAGTTCTAAACAGCAACCTCATCATTTGGACACACCCCCTGAGAGGAAAACCTGCTTTGGAAGAGTGTTAAGACTACCAAATAAATATACCTCTTAACATCACATTGTCACTGGAAGGGGAGTGTTCAGTGTTTTTTGTTTATACATACATATGTTTTTATTAAAATCAATTCAAAATGTAAACAAACAATATTCAAGAAATGTTTTGCTTTAATACACCAAACTATATCACAGTTATGTCTTTCATTTCAAGTGTTTTTAATGTAAAATCATATACAACCACGTAAGTCATACACCGCATGGTCCTCCGCACATCCTAACAAATTAATGGTTCCTCACAGGGCCGGATAAATTGAATTTCATCTATGAACTATCAGTCTTACTGCTTCACAATTCATTCTCATTTTAATTTTTGTGTTTGATAATACAATATATGCCAATCGCACAAAAAAAAATTTCTGTTTTGTTTTGTTTTTACAACAAAGAATGTAAATTTTATTTTGTTTTGTTTTTACGACAAAGAATGTAAATTTTATTTTGTATGAATAACCCTCCAACGGTTTTACCGTCGATGAATCGATGCCACCGCCGGTCGTCGAAGGTTCACCGTCGATCAATCGACGGTAGGTAAGCTTTTACAAAAAGCAATGGTGTGAATACATTTTCGGTTAAAACTACATATCGTTGTATCGTTGTTTTCTACAGATCATACGCTTTCCGCCGAGGTATGTTTCGTTTTGCTTACTCTATGCGTCAGAATTCTATGTTAGTTAAAACATCGGTCTTCAGTTGCGCGGTTATGTCGCTTTGTTTACAATGGTGGCGTTACACGTTCTCGTCGCGTTTGATTGGTGTTCTGATGACAATTTCACCATTTTAAAATTAATAGCAGTGACTTAAGTGTATAAAACTATATATTTTTATTTTACTTATTAAATTTTTAAAAACTTGGCTATCTTCAATTTTTGACTGGTATTTAATTGCTGTGTTTTGTGGGGGAGCAAACTTTAAAAAACTTTTTGAAAATATTTTTTTTATCAATTTCAATTGGATACACCCATCAAAACCAAGATAAAAATAAACCATGTTGCTATTATCTTATAGATAATTTAATGTAGATTAAAATGGTGTATAATATGTTATAGTTACTGTATTTGTACTATTTTATGTGAAATTTTTAGTAAAAGCCTGCAAAAGCGCCAAAATGAGGTGAACCTCAAGGGGTCAAATAGTGAACCGTTGGAGGGATAAAGCACTTTTTCATTCATTCATTCATTCATATGCCAATCACATGCAGTGAGGAGTTCAAGCCATCTACCTTTTTAAGGTGAATAAAGATTTTCAAGGCTAGGTTGGACTCAATCAATATTGTTTTAACTTCATCGCAATCTCAGACGGAGGTTCAATATAAAAACCTAAACCAATATTTGACCGAAATACAAAAGAAAAATGCGGACTTTGAACTCAATTTCGAGCGTGCATTGGCGTATGAAGGTGATAATCCTATTCCTGACAATCTGTTGATTACAGAACAAAATTCCATTATCAATCTTTTTACTGACCTAGTATCATCTATACAAATACTAATTGATGAAAATGTACCTAATCAAACGCAACCTCAACTTACCTCGCAATCCAATATCTCTAACAGCATGGATCAACGTATGGTACGGCTTCTCAAGTTAAAACTCACTAAATTTAATGGTGACTTTGCTAAATGGACTAAATTTATAAATGTATTCAACACAACTATACATGAAAACCCATCATTGAGTGAAACACTCAAGTTTCAGTATCTCCTGAGCGTATTAGAAGAAGAACCTCTTAATTTAATTCGCAACTTAAGCATAACTGATGCAACCTGTGATGTGGCATACAAAAATCTGTCAGATCGTTACCAAAATGATCGTAGATTGCAGTTACTGCACATCAACCGTGTTCTTGACTTGCCCGAAGTTTCAGCTAGTAATATCACTGGGATAAGGCAGTTCCTTAACATATAGGCCCTACAATGAAAATATGCAAGCTCTAACAGTGATCAGTTGTGATATCGCGGATTCTAAGCGTTTATTAGCCGCAATACTGTTACGAAAATTAGATGTAGATTTGCGTAAACATCTTAAAAGCAATCGTGACATTACCGGTCCACTTCAACACACACTGCTTACCGTGGATCAAATCATTACTTTTCTCAATCAAGAATGTAACCGTTATGAAGACGCATTATGTTCAATTGACACACGTTTGCAAGAAATGAACCTCGAGCCTAACACACGGAATAGGTCAATTCAGCGACGAGATGGTAAATTAAAAAATGTAGTCACATCATCCACTCCCAAAAAACATTCCTCATCATGCGCCATCTGTGATACTATCAATCACAAAACCTTTGAATGCCAAAGGTTTCTAGCTAAAAGTCCACCTGAACGTCCAAAAGACTTGTTCATCTATGCAGATGACACAATCCTGGTCACAAAAAACAAGGAAATTGAACAGCTAGAAATTGACACTAGCTCAATTCTTTTCAAATAACAACCTCACAATCAACACATCAGAAATTGAATTTCATGTGCATCCAAACAAATCAGAAAAAACAAAAAATGAAATCAAAGCCACAAGTCTTTATAGATGAGGACCAGCTTGAAGAAGTTGGCAATTTCAGCTTCTTGGGAGTGAAATTGGACAGTGGGCTAAATTGGGGTAGTCAAATTGACGTTTTGGAAAACAGGATGGCTCGCGGTGTTTTTATGCTTAAAAGACTAAGCGGTCTAAAAAACATCCCTCTTCTCAAAACAGTTTATCATAGCCATATCCAGTCGCATATAGCCTACTCTATTTTGCTGTGGGGAGCAGGGAGGAGCAATCTCCAGAAAATCTTTGTTTGGCAAAAAAAAGCAATCCGTGCCATGCTCCAAATGCCACCCGATACCAGCTGTAGAGAGGCTTTTGCACGGCTCCAAATTCTTACAGTTCCAAGCCTTTACATACTTGAAGCAGTCACATAGATTAAACAACATAATTTAACCACAATCCCATCTTGCCATAGTTACAATACCAGATTCAACAATAGATTTTCACAGCAACACAGATCAGCACTTTTTGAAACCAAACCAAGTTACAGTGGCATAAAATTATTTGAAAATTTACCAGAAAACTTCAGAAATATTGCACAAATTGAAAAATTCAAAAGAGCCGTAAAATCATTTCTTATAAGTGCCTGCTTCTACAACCTGGAAGACTTCCGCAAAACCTAAGCATACCTTACCTAATCTAACCGCATTAAAAGCCTTGCCTGTCGAACCCTGTTCTTAGTGTGTGGCTCGCTATTTTTAATGTTTGGGCCTGTTACAAGACAGGACACTTGACGCCTCCAGCACCTTAAGAAGAAGGATGTGAGAAGAGGATATGTATGTATGTGTGTAACGTTACCACATAGTAAAAAACTCCCATCATGTTTAGGTGGTCACTGTGTGAAGGCATGCAAATCACAATCATCTTGCAAGGCCTGCCACAAAAAGCACAATACTTTGCTACATTTTTCTGCGTCACCTTCATAATCAATTAGTCTTCCTAATAATTCCGAAGTAAAGGAGTTTACGTCTCAGTCAAATAATGCTATTACACTCACTGCACAAGATAATAGATTATCATCATCAGTTGATAACGCTGTTATGGTATTGCTTGGTACCGTACTAATTAATGTACAAGCTACAAATGGTACAACACATACCTTTCGTGCACTGTGCGATTCTGGTAGTATGTGTTCACTAATCACTGAAAGAGCAGTCTCTCATTTCCATGCCACTCGACAAGCAAGCAATGTTCAAATAGTGGGTATAAATCAACATATTTCCCGCAACAAGGGTCAAATTTATGGTAATTTATAGACACCTTCAAGTGTTAACATTGCCAAGGATCATCCGATGGTTATTCTGGACAAACTCACTGCTAATCTGCCTCGTACACCAGTATCACCAGATGTCATTCATCTTACTATGATCTATGCACTATACTATACTTTGATTCTATGCACTATGATCTTGCTGATCCCACTTATCATGTACCAAACCACATTGATATTATTCTGGGTGCAGCTTCATTCCCGCAACTCTTCTCAGGTTCTACAATCCACTAAGGCCCTGATTTGCTATATTTAATCAATTCACCACTTGGTCATATTGTAATGGGTACAACGCCTTCTTTGTCTACATCTTCGCTTCGCAACATTCAAGTACCTTGAGTATATGTTTTCACTTTATTCCTCTTTATGAATTGCACAATTGAATTCAACAATTTTGGGTGCAAGAAGATGTTCCAGCACATCATGTTTGACCAAAAGATAACATTGCGTGTGAAAAATTGTTTGAAATGACCCATGCTAGAGATGAAACCAGGCGTTATATCGTCAGGCTTCCAATCAAGAATACTAACGTGTCGCTAGGACATTCCCACAGTGCGGCAAAGCAACGCCTTTTAGCCATGGAGCGTTTAACAAGGACCCACGCTTTGCAAAACTATATTGTGACTTCATGTCAGAATATCTCACTCTTAGGCACATGACTAAATGTGACAAACCTACACAAGATACAGTTCATTATTATCTGCCACATCATGGTATTCCAAAGGAATCCAGTTCCACTACCAAGTTGACGACTATTTTCGATGCAAGCTGCAAATCCAGCTCTGGGTTGTCACTAAACTATATACTCATGGCCGGGACTAAGCTTCAAAATAATATTGCTGACATATTGATGCAATTCCGCAGACACAACTTTGTCATTTGTTATGACATCAAACAGATGTACCGACAGATTTTGATTAATCCTGATGATAGGAATCTTCAACTCATTTTATGGAGATCTGACACCTCTCAAGACTTCAAAACATTTCAATTGAACACAGTAACATACGGTGTCAACAGCTCCCCTTATCTTGCAATTCGTACCTTACATCAGTTAGCTCGAGATGAAGGTCATGACTTCCCTGAAGCGGCTTATGCTCTGCTTAATCATACCTACATTGATGACATCATCACTGGAGCAGATTCATTATCATCTGCTATGGACTTACAAAATCAGTTACAACAACTACTTCTTCATGGTTGTTTTTAACTACGCAAATGGGTTTCAAACTCAGACCAGCTTCTCCAACTGCCAGAATCTCACCAAGAGTCACCAAAGTTCCTCAACGGCTCTCCTGACCCACATTTTGCAGTCTTGGGTCTCCATTGGTCTCCATCTACTGATTCATACATGTTTAAGTCACATGGCTTCAATTTATCATTGCATCCCACTAAACGCAGCGTACTCAGAGCAATAGCTAGTATAAATGACCCATGTGGTTTTCTAACACCTTTTATCATACTTCTGAAATGCTTTATGCGATTGGTTTGGACGTTAGGATTGGATTGGGACACACCATTGTCCTCTGACACATTAATACACTGGACTCGTTTAGTGGAAGATACTTTTAGTTCATCACAAGTAAGCATACCCCGTTCTCTCAACTTATGCTACACTCAAACTATTAAATTACATGATTTTTGTGATGCATCAGAACGAGGATATGCAGCAGCAATATACTTCAGATGCAGTAATAATCAATCTACTACAACACAGCTCGTCATAGCAAAGAGTCGAGTAGCTCCTTTAAAGAAGGTTACTATTCCTCGTCTTGAATTATGTGCAGCACATTTATTGGCAAAATTAACAGAACATGTCACAACCGTCTACTGCAACTTTAATGCTACCAACATAATCTTGTGGAGTGATTCTACTATTGTTCTCACTTGGTTACAAACACCTCCATATCGTCTTAAAACGCAAACAGTGTCGCGCAAATTCAAGAACTAACACCACCCGAATGTTGGCGTCACGTTGTCTCACAGGATAACCCTGCAGATTGTGCCTCACGTGGGTATTCATTGCCACAATTATCACAACACACTTTATGGTGTAATGGTCCCAAATGGCTATCCCAGTCATCATCTGAATCACAATCTTCTCTGTGGAAGGATTTTAAAATTTAACTACCGGTTAATAACCGGTAAGTTATTCCACACCACTTTAACAGTTGTATGTGGAAGAAATTTATCATTTTGCTCTATATTCTTACTATTTTTTAATGTTATTCTCATGGTAAATAATCAAATTGTTATAACGTCCTTATTATTCTAAATAATTGTGATACAACTTGGTGTCAAGTTAATATTAGTTAATATATCTTGAAATTTCTTTTTCTCATGTCAAAAAACCTACAACTTAATTTCTAGAATAATTTTCTAATAGATGTACCTAATTTCTAATAGGTAGAAATTCCTTATGTGGATGACCAAAAGATCACGCTGAGTTTGAAATATCACAAGTAATTCTTTGACATCAATGGAAATCCGCTTAGAAAGCAGGCCTACTGCTCATTAGATAACCCTAACACTAACATTTTTTTGAATAACAGACATTTCCTCATTTTTCAGGAACCATTCACAACCGAAAATTATGTTTTCACCAAAGGGAAAATACAGCTAATTAATCTAAACTAGCCAAAGTACCCGTTCTTCCCACGGGTTTAAAAGGCTGCAAGATGTAGGCTCCACTGATACATTTAAGTTATTGTTAATTAATTCTTCATTGTTTACGAAATGACAAAACACGAGTGTCTACAACATTTCAAAGTAACATCTGTCAAATATTGGGAGAGGATAAGGATTAATGTAATAGAGACAGTCGTCGGAAAAAACTTAAAATCTACCATGCCACTATTTCAAATAATTCACTAATTTCGATCCAGCAGTTTATCTGAAAAATCAACTTTATTTCTTCTTCTTCCCGAATTGTCAAAATATAGTGCAAACGGATGTTTTCATTAGAAAATGTAAACATTGAAACCTAGGACGGTCACGGCAGCTCTTTCTTCTTCTTCTTCCCGAACTGTCAAATTTTAGTGTTCACAGCTGTTGACATTCAAGTAATTTTATGTTTTCATTCTCTAAAAATGTAAACATTGAAACTTAGGACGTTCACAGGGCGTAGCCCGAGAGGATTTTAAGGAAATGAGTATGCCTATGTGTTACATGAGTTTAAGATCTACCTTTGTGTAAAATTTCAAACTGTTTGGTTCAGTATTTTTTGCGTTTACTTGCCACAACAAACCCACAAACAAACATACGTACAAACATACAGAAACCACCTCTTTTTTATAATATTATAGATTAATAAAGTATTGTGCCATACCTTTGAAGTCTTTCACTGGAGTTATTATTATTCGTTTTGATATCCTCTGTAACTGTTATTAGCTCCAAATTATTATTAAATTTTAGTTGCTCACAAGCAGCCATTGTATCTCTCACAATCTTCAGTAATTCAGCTGAAATGTTATTAAAGTTGTGAGGCAATCCATGTTCCTTAAAAGTTTTATTAAGTTAAGCTAGATGTACAATTAATTTACTAAGGTAAATTACATACTGTATAGACTTAAGTATCTATAAACAAAATTTCAAATTTAAACAAATCTCTTAACATGTTTCAGAACTTTCAAAAGAATCAAAATGATTTCTGATATATAGATATATCAGGAATATATTGGTATATATATATATATATATATATATATATATATATATATATATAAAACAAAGTCTTCTTAGATACACCATTTATAACTCTATAATTTTAATGAGCTATGATTTTTTTCAATTCTCTGCTCCGAGTAGCTATAGGCATATTCAATTATGTATTTAAACCTTAGGGCTAAGCACCACTGGCCCGTAAAGTTTGTATATTGTTAACACTTAAAACGAAACATCGGTCAAATTGACCGATCGGTAATTTTACCATGTAATAGTGGCTAAACTGCTTGACCGTGACGGCTGTCACCCCCAGTACGTTCCTCCCAAACCCCTCTCTGTAATATTTGGTCATTTCCAACTAGTTGGCGCGACGTTGTCGTACATATTAGACGAATTGTGTGATTACGGTCGGTCAGATTTACCGCGTGTTTCGCTTACCAGCTGGAAATCGTCGGTCGAATATACCTGTAATTATACCTTGTATAATCGGTAAAAGGCTGTAGTAAAACGCAACAAACAAAAGAACACCTGCTAGAAGTAAAATAACAGCTATATTACCCACTATAAGACCACGAATATGGCCTTGGGCAACAATCCTATACAGATTTTTTCCCGAGGCCAGAGATGGTCCACTTGAATCGTGGAGTTTCATTTTTTTCTGTCACATGATCTTTGTGTAATAAATATGATTTGTCATAAAATGTTATAAAACATCCTTTGTTACTCATGTGATTGCCAAATGATACATAAAAACAATAATAAACACACTAAACACCAATAAAGCACAGTGACGGTCAAATTGACCGTATGTTTCTCTTAGCGTTTTAAAAATTATGTTACGTTATAAGTGTTAAGCTCATGAGGAACATCACGATTAGATCATATGCATAAATCAATAATGTGAATATTTTATTAACAGGTGATTTTGTGTTGCTTTATTTTCATCACTCGACAACTAACGTCATTGTGCGATTTCAAGCGAATGTTTTTTTTTAAATAAGCATTAATATTTTATAGATTATTGGTTGATTAGTTTTTTCAAGTGTAATTATGAGTTATATTTTTGTTTTGAGCGAGTTTTAGAATGAATGTAATTAATGAATGTTGGGTTATGCGATAATTATTATAAACAATGCTGTGACCCAGAAGATCTAGTCTTTCATAACATACCCGTAATGCTATTTGACATAGGAACTTCAGAGAAATCAATCCGCTGAAGGAGAACGAGGAATCGCATGAAAACGGCACCGTGGTGGCATGACCCCCGACTTTGTTCTTCTCGAATACAAGAAGAAAGAGAAGAAGCCAGAGAAACGTCTTGGTTGTCAATGAGAAATCATCGAGCTAATCATACAGTTCAGTAGCAAGATAATAGTATATTACAAGGTCCTTAACCGAAGATAATTAACCCGAGTACAACCCAGAATGCAGTAACATAAATATATCCTCAATAGCAATGTTTGCACTTTACCAATTATATAGTTTATTTTGGTATTTTGTTATTATTATTATCTATTGTAAAGCAACATGGTGATAACATGAAATTAAGTTTATTAAATAAATAAAATCCACCTAAGTTATGAGACATGCATTACTGTTAGGCAGTAAGACGTTCGCCAGGTTAGTGGTTAGCTAGTATAGGTATATAAGCATATGTATGTGTCGCCATGATAACGGCTGCAATTATTGGCTGATAATTATATTATTTGGTGGAGTTGTTCCTTTCTATAATATCATACGTGAATGCATTGGGCAACGGAATCTAACTACACATTAACTACAATTTTGGGGGGTTTCTATCCTAAAAATGGGATTTTCAATTTATTTATGTACAATTTTTGAAAATATTTAAATTTCCTTTCCACCATTAGGTTCAGTTAAAAAAACAGAATTTATTTAGTATTTTGAATCATGACTGCTGTATCTGAGATTCACATTTTATACCAGCTGATAATTTTAAGTTACAACACCAGTAATCATTTATGTTTGTTATAGTTGACCTCTTGTTCTTATAAAATTATGTTTCTATCTTCTGACTTAACCCTTACCGGGCGGCTGACAAGATTTCTCGCGGCACAGTAGGGTCCCACAGCGCAGAAAGATTTTTCACTTTCAGCCATTTTGTTACATTTACTGCATTTTTTTTAGTTCATTCAACATTTTTTTTAGTTCGCGAAACAACCAATAGAGTGCATGGTAATGTTGCTTTAACCTCTATAAACTCACAAAACCAATATGGCGGCTTTGTTGGAATTTCTAGTGACTGAAATTAGATGCTATGCAACTTTGGCCTGTATTCTAGCGCTCCCGTACTGCTTTTGACGAGAAAACTAACGCGCCACTACGACCAGCTGTATTCACTGTTCCAATCGTTGTTTGTTGACATCCATTGACGTGTCATTATTTGTGTTGTGTTTGAGAAGTAAACAGATAATGTAGTGTGAATTTTTGTGAATATAAATAAAAATAAATGGTACCAGTGGACTGACACATACTTTCTCCCTTAAATAAATTTTAAAAAGACAATCTGTAATTAAACTATCATGTTCTACAGAGTTAATCTAAATATTATTTAATAATTTATTGTTTAAAAAATAATCAAAATAATCCTATTTATGAAGATAAAAACAAGAGAGACAAAGTTAAATTAACTGTTCGAATTGTATGGGGGTAAAAACAAGAGAGACAAAGTTAAATTAACTGTTCGAATTGTATGGGGGAAACCCCCCCCACATCGGTAATACCGAGCTTTTTTGCGTTGGTTTTGTTGGGTGATTTGACCTTACCCTTCATACCAAGTTTCATGCAAAACGGTTGGAAAATAAGGAAGAAATTGTTTTTTTTATATTCTCCATAAGAATAACATTGGGCGCTTTCAGACAACGTGCTGCGTTTATCATGGACGGTTTAACTTTTCTCTGGAACCGTTAATCGTAGACAAATAATTTAAGCTACTAATTTGTTTAGTTTGTTAAGCTAGTTTCAATGGTACCAGTCAAGTTATACTTTAATACAATTGTTTTCGCCGAAAATTTTAAAATTAGATTTTTTTTACTTTTAAAAGCCCATAACTTTTGAACCGTCATTTTTACAGACATCCGGGTGGTGTCAAATTGTTTAGTACCCCGTGCACTATAAACTATCAAATTTTAATCATAATCGTTAGAGCCGTTTTTAATAAATTTGGATTTTTCATGTTTTTTAAGGGTTTTTAGGGGTAACTACCCTTAAAAATCAAAAATTCAAAAAAATGAAAAAAACACCTGGAGATACGGTGAGTATACACATACATACCAAATCTCATCTAAATCGGACCAACGGGGTAGCCTGTGGCTCTGTACACACACACACACACACACAGACACACGGACGGACAGACATCACGTCAAAAACCACTTTTTTGGATTCAGGGGACCCCAAAACGGATATATCCACTCTCAACTCAAATTCGAAAATTTTGACGAAAACAATACTTTCTCCATATACTATGTATAAGGGGAGAAAGTAAAAATAAAAAGTTAAACATGGCTCATTGAGACGATCCAGAATTTGATGAGTTCGTAAATGGACTTATGACTGTTTTGAGGCATATCATACAATGCAAAACTATGTTTAGTGGTAATGTACATAATATCATTTTATTTTATTTACATGTTTCTTCTCACTGTTTTAATGTTTAGAATCAGTAATTTTTCATTTATGTAAGCCTATAAGTTTTATTTCAAGCTCTCAGAATTTTTTGCAAAAATAACTTTTTTGATACCTGAAAAATAGTGTCAAAATGTTCAATAAATAAAAATGAAGCATATTTCTGTTTTCTCCTTCATTCAAGCTACCAAAATCTAAAAAGAACATTGGGAAAATATAATTTTGATTTTTTTTCAACCTAAATGAGCAGGGAGTGTGATTTTCAGTAGCGCTTTAAGGGTTAATTACTTAAACTTATAAGTGGCGACGAGGAAAATATGGCACAAGAGGAGCTTTTAGAACACATAAAAAAATGTTTAGATAATCAGAACTAAATAATCGAAGCACTGTTAAAAGAGAGAACCACTAGCAATCAAGTTACAGGAAATGAGCAGGTATCAAATATGGTTCCATCCTTTCAAGCCTTTTCAAGCAGTGAAGACTGGGAATCATACTTCCTACGTCTTGAAAAACAATTTAAAGCACACAATGTTGACAGAGAGGATAAAAAAACTGGCTTTTTTCCTATGTCGGGTAGGATCTGAAATATTTGTCTTATTACAAAAACTTTTTTGTCGTAATGATGTAGGAAGTAAACCATACCAAGACATTATTGATCACCTTAAACTTTACATAAAAACATTCACGTACTAGCATCTCAATACAAATTTTTCAGAACTATTATGAAGCCAGGACAGTCATATTCAGAATGAGTAACAGAACTTCATGGAGTTACTCGAACCTGTACTTTAAATTGCACAAAATCTTTTCGATTTCAAAAGGTTGAAATCAATCTTTAGTAGATGATTATATTAGAGACGTTATAGTTCTTCATACACCTCATGATTTTGTTCGTACTCAAGCTTTACAGAAGACAAATCTTTCACTGAATGATGTTCTTAAGATCTTGATGCCTTTACACTTGAAACAACTGAAGCTGCAAAACATATAATTAGCAACTCTGAAAGTTCATCTGATGCTAATGTTATGCAGGTTGTTGGCTCATCACGATATAGATGTTCTCGGTTACATCGTTACATCATTTTTCACCAAATGATATTTCTGGTAAGCCAAATAATAATTTTCAATCAAATAATTTTAAGGAAGGTTCTAATTTTGCTCAGGGAGGAGTACCTAATTTAAAAAAATCATGTTTCTCGTACTTCTCCACACATCAAAGGAGAAACTGTCATTTTACAAAGCAACTTGTAACACACACCTCCCCCCTCACCTGCTGCATTTCTCAATGCACCAGGATCATTGGAAAAAATTTTGCCTTACCTCTTTTTTCCCCTACTATTTTTCCTGTATTCCTTCTCAAGCTGTAGCTTTCTGCAGTTTTAAAATCATGCTTCTTGCTTCCTATTCTCCAGCACATGCGTGGGAACACCAATGCCGATTCCTTCGTTCTCAGAAAATTGACTTTCTGCCAGGTCCATGATCTCTGTCGGAGGTACTCCATCATCTCTCTTCGCTCTTCTTTGTAGAAACTGCACTCCATCAAAACGTGTTGCGACGTCTCAAGCTCTCCACAGTGCGTGCAGCAATCATCTTAGACAAGGTTGAAGCCTCTCAGTTTCGTTTTGAAGTTTCCATGTCCACTGACAAATTGCATTCTGTAGTGATCGGTCTTCCATTTCACCATCTTCCTGTACTGCACATCGGGCACAAACTCAAAAGTCTCTCTTCCTTTAGTGCTTATTTCCCATCTCCTCTACCATTTGTCGAGTGTTTCCTGTGTCCTCTTGCTTTACCTACTGTCCATTCCTTCTTCTTTGCTCTAATCTTTCTTTGATCATTAGGTCAAGCGGGATCACTCCGGCAATCACTCGCATGGCTTCAGGTGACATGGTGCTATAACCCTTGACAACTCCTAGCAGCATCTTCCTCTGCAGTCTCATGAGCTTTGATTTCTCTCCTCTTCCTCTCATCCTTTGTCCCCACATCTCACATCCGTACAGCACCATGGGTTCAAGCACACCGATGTACAGTCTACGGAGATTTTCACACTGCATTTCGTGGTTCGCTTTTGCTAGCCTTTTCAACTTACAAAACACCTTCATCGTCTTGTTGATCACCTGCTTGAATTGTCCGGTGAATTTAAGACCGCCTCGCACAACTACGCTGAGATACTTTGTCTCATTCTAACACCGAATCGTGATCTCATTCATGTTCACACGAATGCACCTATCTAACAATCTTCCTTTGAGCAATACCATGACTGTCTTCTCTTTTGAGAACGTCATCTCCCGTTCTATTCGCCACCTGGTGACAAGTTCCAGAGCTCTCAAGGCTTTTCCAATCAGATCTGGGCTAGAGTTCGACTTTACCAGCAACAGTCCGTCGTCCGCATAGGCTCTTGCGAAGTTTCCATCCTCGAAGGGTAGCCTCAGAAAACCATCAAACAGGATGTTCCACAATAAAGATCCCACCACGGATCCTTGGGGGGCAGCCTTTCGTGATGCCCTTGCTCACTTCTCTATATCCAGCTCTTAACGTACCTAACATTCCTGCCGGGGAAGTAATCTCTCACCAATTGGTAGATGTTGTCAGGGCAGCGCCAACTTTAAACAACTCTCAGTTTCGGGCCACCAAGCAGAGACAGACGCCCCAGGGATGTCAAGGAAAATTCCCACGACGTATTTCTCCTCGGTCTCTCCTACTTCTCTTTCCATATCTAGCAGCCCATCAACTGTACCTACACCTTCTGTAAATCCGTACTGTGCAACATTTGTTCTGTTTTCCCTTTCCATCCATTCCTTAATCCTTTTGACGATGAACCGCTCTCCAATCTTGCCTAACACTGGTAACAGGGTCACTGGCCTATAGGATTTAACCTTGCACAGGTCCTTGTCTTCGCTCTTCAAGAAGACAAGGACGAAGACTTTTACAATCCCTTTCTTCCTTACGTCAGGAAACCTACCCTCTCTCAACATCTTATTTTACCGTTCTAATAACGATCCTTTTATCCTTACAAACATCCTCTTGATTACTTCCCTTTTTATTCCATCGTACCCTGCCTGGTGCTTTCCTGTCTTTCAAAAATCTAACACTCACAGCCAAATCCTCTTCCGTGAACTCTACTTCATCAAGTCCAGTGATCTCCTCCATCATACCTCTCCTAACTACTTGTTGTGCCTCCGTCTCATCTTCTTTCGTGTCGTCAGGCAGCAGCCCCTCGATGAATCTCTGTAGGGTTTCTTGAACTGTTTCAGTCATTTCTCATACTCCTTTTGCAAACTGATCGAATTTGTATCCTTCTTCAGCTTCTATGTGACGATCTTGTAGACCCCCCATGGATATCTTCCTTCATCCACAATCAGCTTTTCTCTCATTATTTAAAGGAAAAAGGTATTTAAAACTAGTACATACCTTCTACGGGTATCCAGGTCAAATATCTCAAAAAACCATAAGTGTCTAAGTTTCATCCTATAAAGCATTTTATCGGGCGTGAGCTATATTTAAATAGCCTAAGTAATTTTGTAGTTTAAGACACTAATAAGAAAGATATAAAAAGACGGTAAGAAAATTAAAATTTGTATGCATCCATACTGCATCTATTATTATTTTCATTTATATTTTTCTATAAATTAAGATGGTTTGATTAAATATTTTTAAATGTATAACATTGATGTACTGACATTGATTCATGGGTTTTAACCTTTATGTTTTTCACATTTTTCATATTAACTCTAGACACACTGCCCATTTTTAGCACAGGTACTGCTGTATATTTTGACATTTTGCAAGCGTCTGGAAGAAAATTAGATCATGTAACAAGAGTAAAACTCTAACAGGATTTCGGCAATGAGAATGATATAGATTTATTTTTTATTTATAAATTATTTAAATGTAATTTTAGCAAATATACATTATAGTAACACATTCCTGAAAATTTCAAGTGAAGTCAATTTAATGATAAATAAGGAAGTTATAGCAGTTTTGGTAGGACTACAAAAGTGCCATAATAATAGGAATTCCCTAGGGTTGAAAGGTACTGTAATAAGTGTAGGCCAATGGGTTAAAGGGGAACTGCACTATTGTCACATAATAATAATACTTACAGCTTCCACTATCAGGCAACTCTATATTCTTTAATCTCAACTGATTCAGACTTTCTTCAAGTTTTTGGTTCTCTGCTTCCAAATATTCTTTATAATTTCCATATTCAAGAGATTCTGAAAATGACAAGATTGCTGAATCAAAACACAATTGATTTTTTGTGAAGATGTAAATACAACAAGTATTCTTGTATACAGGATGTCTTCAAAATTCGACAATTCATATTCCCAACTCTTTAAGTCCTTTAGAACCAAAACCAAACCTAACTTAGACATATATATCACAACAAATTAATAATTAACTAATAATTAATTAACTAGCTGGGTGGTGTAGTGATTATAATACCCGCCTTCAAAACTGAAGGTCGCCGGATCGAATCCCGCAAGGGTAGAATCTGGACCCAGTCGCCATTTTTCATTGGGCTATTAATTAATGATGCTTCCTAACAACAGGTCACTGTTAGGTAGTAACAAGACTGGGGTTTGGACTGTTCACCATCAAAACGTTAAAAACCCCCGCCGCAGCAGACCTGCGTACTCAGCGAATTTCCAAATCAATATAATAATATATGACAAGTTTGGTCAAAATCTTTTCCCTTTTATCCACAATCGGATCTCCGGGTGGACAATATCCCAGGAGCACTATGCAAAAAACTAAAAAAGGGGAAGGAAAGGAAATGTACAACCAAAGGGATAAGAATAGGTACATGGAATGTGAGAACAATGAATAAGAAAGGAAAATTGGAAAATGTGAAGCAAGAGATGAGTGAGGTGAGATGGGAGGGAGAGGGAGAGTTTGATTCGGGTGACTATAAAATAATATAAAAGGGAGGAGAACAGAAAAGAAATGGAGTAGGATTGATATACAAGAAGAATCTAGAAAAGAATATAACTAAAGTCATGCCAATCAGTGATAGGATATTGGCTATCAAGATAACAAGTGAGCCATTGGATACACTGATTATTCAAGTGTACATGCCAACATCAGAAGAAGAAGTGGAAGAGGTTGACAGAATATATGACCAGATAGAAGAAGTGTATGAGGAAAATGGTAAAGGACAGGTTAGGACAATAATGATGGGGGACTGGAACAGTGTAGTGGAAAGTGGACGTTGGAAAAGTGTGGTTGGGGAATATGGACTCGGCAATCGTAACGAAAGAGGTGAAATGAAAAGTTAATAAACTTCTGTGATCGTTTGGAGTTATGGATTGCAAATACTTGGTTTAAAAATCATAAACAAAGACTGTACACATGGAAAGCGCCTGGTGATACTGCGAGGTATCAGATAGATTTTATGATTGTCAACCAAAGATTTAAAAATAGCATTAAAGTGACAAAAACTTTCCCTGGGGCAGATGCTGATTCGGACCACAACCTTCTAGTATTTGATTTGAGAACTCGGATGAAGCATGTTAAAAAAGCTAAAGTCATAAGGAGATGGGATGTTTTTAAGCTGAAGGAAGAAAAGGATAAAGAATATTCAAAATATGTCGAAAACAAATTAGAAAAAATAAGGCAGAGTGATGGTATATCAGAGGAATGGAGTCATATTAAAGACACAATACACGAAGCTTTAGAAGAGGAGGTCGCCACAGTGGGAAACAGGAAAAATAAAAAAGACTGGATAACCCAGAGCATGATGGACAAGATGGAGGAGAGAAGACAGTGGAAAAATGTCAATACAGAAGAGGGAAGAATACAGTATAAGAAGCTTAACAATGAACTAAGAAGAATAACTGATCAGGCAAGAGAGAGGTGGGTAGAAAAGCAATGTGAGGAGGTAGAAATCTTAAAAAAGCAGGGAAGGTTAGAAGAGATGTACAGATCAGTTTGAATGTTGACCAAAAGAGAACCAAAGAAAATAAGTAAACAGGGGATGTTAAAGAAAAATGGAAAGTTGACAACATGTGTTGAATTTGTATTTGGCCTGCAGACTTACTCAAAACTATTCTAGTCCCACTACCGAAGAAATGCAATGCCAATATTATTATTTGCTGGTGGAGTGCATCAACCAAGAAACTGCTGACTGGTTGAGGAGTAAGGCCACCCAGCTGCAGGAGTGGAAGGCGGTAGAGCTGAAGGCATGCCTTAGGGACGATATACCCAAGGCTCATAACGTCATGATCCAGTTCATCCTGTCCCTGGTTGAAAGCCAGAACGAGGGGCTTGGTACCCAGACGTGGCAGGTTCTGAAAAGTAAAGATGAGGAACAGGGAATGCTCCTGCACTACCAGGCACCCAAATCAGTCCCTCCTTTTGCATTAGACTCCAGTAGGAGAGGCCAGCCGGAGGAAGGGGAGCGAAGTCGGGCGATATACCAGGATCCTAGAACCGGGGAAAGCCAGAGTGCAGATCACAGGGATGACAGGACTCCTCTTCGATGCCGCAGGAGCAAATCGGAGGAATTAATTTTCTAGATGGGACTGTGCATAGCCGAGGAAGGAGCAGCGAGAAGTCGACTCCAACAGAGGAGACCAACCAGCCAAGCTAGCGATGCATGGCGATGCTGGACCTCTCTAGCGATCAGAGGACCGCTACTTTAAAGGAGGCATCTGCCAAGAGGAGCGTCATCCTGTAATTCGAGGTCACGGATGTGAGTCGTGTTGTGTGGATTAACGTCCGCCCTATTGAAAGCTACGTTAAACCGCAAAGACCATCCTCACAATTAGACCAATTCTTAATTCAGAGGTCGTACTTTAAACTGTAGGTCCCTTAGTTGCCATCGGCTGTTGGGCTATTAATTAACAGTTCTGTCTAAGGAACATGTCAGCCTTAGTCAGTAACAAGACTACAAGATCGCGCCACAATCATCTTACAATCAACTCTCATTCATACTTGGCTTAAAATACCTACCTTGTGGTATGGTCGCCATTTCAATTATCTAATCTAATCTAATCTAATCTAGCCTCAATATAGTGACCCCCAAGATGGTAGAGAGCATGGAGGAAGAGGAGGAGCAGGCACTGCTAGATAGCGAGGATGCCGCTCAACTTTAGGATAGCCGAGGTAAATCTTCATCATGCCAAGGGAGCCTCGCCCTTGGTCCTGAGAAGATTTTCCCGGGAGGGACAGATGGTGGTGCTGATCCATGAACCCTGGGTCCTCAGAAAGAAGATTATGGGCCTCCAGAGCAAGGATGCAAAGGTAATTTGGGACACTAGGGAGGGTAAACCTAGGGCTTGCATTCTGGTAAGGAATTATACGAGGTGTATGTGTGTTACAGAGTACCTATCACGGGACCTAGTGCCAATTAGAACCTGTCTAAGCATAGGGGGCACCAACCGTGATGTGATCCTGGATATTTTGATGCTGAGAGGGAATGCCCTCCTCCAGAATTCCAGGGCCTGGTAGAGTACTGCGACAGGATGGGACTGCCGCTGATCTTGGGATGTGACGCAAATGCGCACCACACTGTGTGGGCCAGCAGCAACATCAACAGAAGAGGTGAGAATCTTCTGGAATTTATTGAAAGGTCTAATCTAGAGATTAAGAATGTAGGGAGTAAACCTACATTCGTAACGAAGAACAGAAGGGAGGTGCTGGACCTCACACTGGCTAGTAACAGTGTGAGGGGTAACATCGAAAGGTGGAGGGTGTCCGATGAGCCCTCTCCTTCTGATCATAGGATTATAGAACTTAGTCTGGTGGGGACGATCACGAGTACTACCCATGGCAGAAACCCGAGAAATACGGACTGGGAGAAGTATAGGTTGATATTAGGCTGTAATATGGACCAATTGAGCTCTCAGGTTTCTAGTAACTTTGAAGTGGAAGAGGCTGTGGAGAATTTGAACACAGCCATTATGGGCGCATATGTCTCTAGCTGTCGGGTCAAAAAGGAACCAGCCAGTCGGGATGTCCCCTGGTGGAACAACCGACTATCAGAACTAAGGGTGGAAACTAAAAGGCTGTTCAATAGGGCAAAAACAGATGGAGGGTGGCAAAGGTACTCCAAGGCCCTTACTCTGTACAACAAAGAGATAAGACGAGCAAAAAGGGACAGCTTCAGGAGGTTTTGTGGGCAAATTACCTCTATTCCACAGGGGGCCAGATTGCACAAGACATTGGTTAGGGACTGTACTTATGGGACAATGTCACTAAAAACCCCGGCGGGGGGCTACACAGAGGATGAGGTTCAACACACTCTCCTTCTCCTGGAGACGCATTTTCCAGGGTGCAGACCGTTGGGGGGGGTGACAACAGAACCAAGAGCAGTTAGATCTCAAAAGGATGACTGGAAGGTGGCTAAAGCAGTCATTTCACCAGGGAGGTTAGAATGGGCCATTAACTCTTTCGAGCCCTTCAAGTCGCCGGGAATAGATAGCATTCTCCCGGCACTACTCCAAGAGGGGAAGAGGGAGATACTGCCTTACCTCTTAGGGGTGATGAGATGTAGTTTAGCAATGGGGTACATACCCTCGAAATGGAGGAGGGCAAGGGTAACCTTCATTCCAAAAGTAGGCAAAAAGGACAATAGTCAACCTAAGTCCTACCGTCCCATAAGTCTAACCTCTTTTCTGTTGAAAACAATGGTAAAGATGGTGGACAACCACATAAGGTCAGGAGTGCTGAGGGATTACTCTCTACATCAGCAACAGCATGCATATCGGGCGGGAAGATCAACAGATACTGCCCTATATGAGCTGACAAAAGTGATCAGGCAAGCACTGGACGGGAAAGAGACCGTTTTATGTGCCTTCCTGGACGTAACAGGAGCCTTTGATAACACCTCTCATTTATCAATAGAGGGGGTACTGGAAGGTAGAGGGGTTGACAACACCACAACCCGGTGGATTAGGAATATGCTGTCCACAAGAACGGTGGAAACACACGTAGGAAATAGGATTATTCAAATGGGTACAGTGAGGGGGTGCCCTCAGGGCGGGGTATTATCACCCCTCCTTTGGAGTCTGGTAGTCGATGAGCTTCTTGGGAAACTAACCAGGAAGGGCTTGCGATGCATCGGATATGCAGATGATGTGGTCATCATCGCAAGAGGGAGGTTCGAAAACACTCTCTGTGATCTAATTCAGGGGGGCTTGACTGTACAGAGGCTTGGTGTGAGTCTGTGGGGCTGTCAGTCAACCATAAGAAGACATCACTTGTGCCTTTCACAAGAAAGAGGAGACTTGAGCATCTGAAGACCATCAGGCTTGGGGGGGAGGAGCTTGAGTGGAAATCAGAAGTGAAATTTCTAGGGTTAATACTAGATAAGAAACTTATGTGGAATAGACACATAGATGAGGTGACAAACAGGGCTAGTAATAACCTGATGACATGCAGAAGATATGTGGGGAAGATGTGGGGTTGTAACCCATATATACTAAGAAGTATGTATACACTGTTAGTGAGGCCTATCATTACGTATGGGTGCGTGGTCTGGACTGGTAGAACCAAAGTTGAAGCAATAAGGAAAGCCCTGGAGAAAGTACAGAGGCTGGCATGCGTTATCATTACAGGAGCTATGAGATCCTGTCCTACTGCTGCCCTGGAGGTGATCTTGAATCTGACACCGCTACACTTTGTGGTAGAGAGAGCAGCAAGGGAGACCTTGCTTAGAATGGAGAAGACTGGCTTTGACACTTCCTCCACAATTCACGGGGAGCTATTTCCGCCAGGCCTAAAGGACCTGATGAAACAACCAAGGGATTCCATGGTAAGAAAGTATAACTTTGAAAGGAAATTCCATGTGGAGCTAGGAAATAAACTTAGCTGGGACGGGAAAACCCTAAATTCCCTCGGGAATCAGGTCATCAGGTAGTACACTGATGGCTCCAAGACCGAGGAGGGAACTGGTGTAGGGGTATTTGGTCCCAGGATCAAATACAACGAATCACTGGGGGCGTTCCCCCAGCATATTCCAAGCAGAGGTCAAGGCCATAGAAAGGTGTGCACACTTCAACCTAAGCAGAGGATACATGAAAAGGGAGATTGTGATCCTGTCGGATAGCCAGGCTGCCATTGGAGCCTTGAGCTCAGCAGCCTTCAGATCCAAGATGGTCTGGGACTGTCAGAGAAGTCTAGATCAATTGGGGAAGAACAACAAGTTGTCACTACTTTGGGTACCTGGGCACCAAGGTGTCCAGGGTAATGAAGTAGCAGACAAACTGGCTAGGGTAGGGGCAGCCACCCCCTTTGTTGGACCGGAGCCGGTTGTGCACTGAAGGACTCCTTTTTCAAAAAGAAATTAAAGGAGGAAGAGAAAGAAGCCAGAGGGAAAGCCTGGACCGTTCATCCGGGATGCCGACAGGCTAAGGAAATGCTTGGAGTGCATAATATAAGAAGGTCTGAGACCATGATCAGGCTTAAGAAAAACGATCTAAGGATACTGACGGGATTTCTAACCTGACACTGTAGGCTCAGGGGTCATCTGAGCAAGATAGGCATTGTCCAAGAGGGTGAATGCCGCTTCTGCCAATCTGGGGAGGAAACACCTAGACACCTATTGGCCGAGTGTGACGCGATAGGTCAGATGAGAGCCAGAAGCTTGGGAACACACCAGGTTGCGGTGGAGGATTTTCCAAAGTTAGAACCCCTCGTTATACTAAACTTTATTAAGGCATTAGGACAAGAGGGGGTTCTCTAGGCAAGAACTAGAGACTAGTCTGGGGGGCACAATAGATCTCATAGGTCGCGGTGCAATCCTTCCCCTAGATTTCTATCAAGTAAGTATCAAGGTTAGTAACCTGTTATTTATTTTATGTATTGGTAATCTTCAGAAAAATTTTCATCAATAACATATGTAGCTTGTATGTGATAAGTTATATTTTTTAGAGGCAAGAAAAAGCTGAATTGTTTCTAAATAAAAAAATTGTTCTAATAAACAGTAAAACTCTTTGCTTTGGAGAATACAGTTATTATTGTTCACTATCTCCCTAATTTTTCTTTTTTAATATTCATCCATGGAAAATTTTATCTCTGTATAATATACTAAAACAGAATAAAGTAGCTTAAGTTATTAGATCAATCATGTTATTTACACAGATTTGAGGCAGCGAATGCCTTCAAAGCGCATGATACTGCGCTATAAATATAATTATAAACTAACATAAATTAAACTATAAATATAAACTCAAACTAACAAACTTATCACAGTAAGAAAGGTTGAGAGATAAATTATAGATGTAAAACTCGTAAATCAACATTGGGTTTCTCTGCTAAAATGACATTGTTTAAAGATGCACATGGGTCAGTTACTTTTTATATGACCCCTTTGCTTTCAAGGTTTTATTAAAGCATTTTCTTCTTTTTGAAGGACACTTTGTGCTACCCTTCCATTTCCAATGCTGAACTTGGATTACAGGAAAACGCCTATTCCAGATTTAAATTTATTTTCAGCAGAAATTTTGATTTGTCGGAAATTAAGTGATAAAATACCAGTGATCTAGACCACAAACTTTATAACAAGAATGAAGTTGTAAAAAATTGGAAGAAGCTAAACATCGAAGTAAGTTATACTATGATACAGGGACTCAAGAGCAAAATGAATGCAAAGCTAGAGAAGATGTATATTTTAACCCTTTAAAGAGTACCGTATTTTGCGTCAAAATATTATTGACGTTTTAAAACGCCTTTTTAATGGTTCCTCATAAAGGAGTAGCGACGTTTTAAAACGTCATTTGACGAAATTTTGTCAACTACGTATATATGAATATAACCTGATTCTTAAGCTATATATCGATAATTAAAAATACATATATACGCAAAACATGTGTATTGGTGTATTCGGTAGGTTGTGGGTAATCTGCGGAGGGTTTCTTAGGTAGGGTGGTCGCGGCATGAAGTTTTATTAGACCTGTGATTTATTAGCACTAAATAAAACTGTAAACGTTCTACACTCCCCTATTTTTGACGCCTGTATCTCTGTACCTTAGAGTTATTCGATGTTATGAGTTACCAGAGTTATGATGTTAGAGTTAACATCACTCATTGCTTTCTTTAGTTACTTAGAAGAGGATTTGAAAATTGAAAAATTGATTGAAAAAATTTCTAAAATGTTTAATTTAGGGTATTTTAAATCTAAAACTTGTTTCTAACTATGTTTACTTCATGTTGCAGTGTAATTTACAGTAGAACCTCGCTAATCCGTCACCTGCAGGACCGGGGGTATGGTCGGAACAACAAAAAGGTCGGATTATCTAAGGAACTCTTATATTAACATAATACCCCCGTCGCAGCAGACCTGCATACTCAGCGAATTTCCAAATCATTAATATAATAATAATAATAATAATATTTGACAATTTTTATAAAAATCTGTCAATAAACGTGACAATTATTTACCTATTTTCCATAAGATTAACATGGGAAAGAGTGTGCAGGTTCGCTGCTGTGAGGAACACTGAAAGTAGGCATTTATACCATAAACAATTTTTATTTTTAACATTTATACCAACTTTCATCAACATCTGTCCATAAATAAAGGACTTTGCCTATTCCCTATATGATTAACATGGAAAAAGAGTATGCAGGTTTGCTGCCATGATAAACACATAAACTATTATTTTTAAGCATAAATGAATAGATCTCAACCAAATGAAGCTAAATATCAAGTTTTATCCAAAAATATTCCTTGGTATGGGAAATATTAGTTTTTCCCTATCCTCCATAAGATTAACATTGGAGCCCCACAATACAACGTACTGTGTTTAGATTTTTTAATATCTCGGTAACCGTTGTAGATAGAAAAAAACTTTAAGGAGCTTAATTGTGTAGTTTTTTAAGCTGATTCCAATGGTGAAATATAAAATTAGAAACTTTTAAAAATTACATGTGAAAAACGCAAAAAACCCCATTTTGGGGTACAAAACCCCCCCAAACTACCCGTTCCCATTTACCGATATGTCTGGTTTACGAACTTGTCCGAGCATTTGTAGGAATACACGTTTCTACCAAATTTGGTGGTCTCGATAGGACCATTTTTACGAGAATTATCGTGTTCACAGACACACATACACATATATATATATACGAGGGTTGTCCGTAAAGTAAGGTTCCCTGTGATTTTACTCAGTGAAAAACATGTTTATTTGCATAAACCAGTACATATTCGGAAAGTTCAGACTTTTTCCTATTTTTCTATGTAGTTGCCACCGAGGTCAATGCATTTTTGCATGCGGTGTACCGGCTTTTGAATTTCCGAGTCAAAGAAGTTTGCCGCCAAGTCGCGCAGATAGCTGAGAACCGCTTTTTCCTTTTTCTTCTCGGCCGCCGAAATCCGTTCCATCCAGGTGGTTATTCATATCAGGGAAGATGTGGTAGTCGCTGGGGACTAAGTACGGGCTGTGGAGTGGGTGTTTGACGATACCCCATCCAAATTTAGCGATGAGTTCGTTGGTAACGTTAACAGTGTGCGGTCGAGCGTTATCCTGATCCAAACGCACCCCCTTGGACAGCATACTCCTCCTCTTGTTTTGAACGGCACGGCGAAGTTTTTGCAGTGTCTTGCAGTAGCGGCCAGCGTTGATTGTTTCACCATTGGGCAAGAATTCGCACAACAATACGCCTTTCCTTGCCGGCACTTTGCGCTTGCTTGAATTTTCGTGGAACGCTTCTCGTCATGGACGTCGGTACGTCCGTTCTTGAACTCCCTGTACCATTTGCGTACATGTTGTACGCTCATACACCTTTCTCCATATTTTTCGCACATCTGGGAATGAATTTCCCCGGACGGAAGGTTTTTGGCAGTCAAAAAACGAATCATTGAGCGCAGCTCACACCTGGCGGGCCAAGCAATGGGAAGCTCTTTCTTATTCGGCTGTCAGGCCAAGACTAAGCGCCGCAGACACTTCGCTGCGGTGGGGATTTGGAGTGGGGGAACCCAGGAACACAACCAAACCACGCGAACCCCCGTCGCAGCACTATTGTCGACTGCAGCGCTATGGGAACCTTACTTTACGGACAACCCTCGTATATAAATTTAACGACTATTGTTTTTGGTCTCTAGGCACCTAAAGAAGAAAAAATAACATGGTCCCCGGCTTAAGTCTTACCATGAGACCTACGGTAATAACTTCTTCCCTATGGGAAATTCGCTAAAAACAAACTTAAACTGTATTTCGAACAAAGAACATTGCATCAAGATTTTATAAAAAGCTACTGTACTGATGAACACTACAGAAAGCCTAAAAATATTAAATAAATACACACATATACACACTCAAGATGTCACCTGTCGATGCGTCATCGACAGGTTTCAACTTGAACGGAGTTACAAAGTAAACAAATGCTGTAAATTTCCGCTAGCGTGGTCGGACTAAGCGAGGAGAATGCCGCCGAGGACGAATTAGCGGAAGTCTGTTGTGCCGACGGGCACGGTCGGACCAACCGAGGAGTCGGACCATCGAAGGTCGGACTATTGAGTTACTATAAGGTTTACTATAGTGAAAAAAAATTTGCTCTTTTGAGTTTTCTCCCTTACTCCTCAACAGCTCTGAAATAATGACGTTTTTAAACGTCGTTACTCCTTAAAGGGTTAAGTAAGATCCGAAGAAGAACTGGACGAAGGGTAGAGTAGAGTTGATAGAAAGATCATTTGTTGTATGTGACGATGGAAATAGTTATAGAAGAAATAGGGAACACATCCTAAAACCCTTTAGGTTGAGAGACAGAAATAGTATTACAAAACATGTAAAATATGGAGAAGACTGAAAAAAATTTATAAGAAAAAGGATGTTATAATTTGGGCTTGGATTTATCTTACAATAAAATGCTGTCTTATCATTTTAGTTTGAATTTATTGAAGTAGGAGCTTGTTTCACCAATGGTCTTTAATCCACTGGCAACATTTATCAATTAATATTATACCTCAAATCTTACCTAATATTCGTCCATAATTGGGGTATTTCAGTTTATGAAGAGTTTCAACTTCTTTATTAAAGTTTACATTTTTCAGACTTTCTGTCGTTTTCTGTAAAAGGCTTTGATTTTCCATGATTCTTTTTTGTAACATTGTCAGCTTATCCTGAAATTAAAAGTAAACAAAATTAATTTTAATTTGGAAAAATCCTAAAATTAAAATTGAAGTCAATACAAAGAGGCTCAAGCCGCTTTGCGCCAGCTGAACTCCGCTTCTTAGCCACAGCCGCACCTCGGTGGCGCATGGGCCCCGTATTCTAACATTAAAAGTGCATTTTCTCACTTATCCGTGGACGGATTTCGTTCACCAAAAAGTCGTTTGATTTGAAATTAAAAAGTCAATATTTATTATCTCTTGGAAGAATTTAATAAAGTCAATGGTTTTTTCGTTATTTTAAACAAAAAGATTTATAACCACCGCCATTTAGAAAATATAAAAGAAAACTAAATGATACTTTGAGAATATTATTCTCTTTGCCCAATAAATATGTGTGCAAAGTTTGGTTTCTGTATCTTAAATAGTTTTGATGTATAACATCTTTTATATAAAATACAAAGCGGCTAAACGAAGGATTTTTTGACATGTTTATAGGAAATTTTTTGTTTATTTTGATGAGTAGTATCCCTCAAAGTTTGTCCCCAATTTTAATGAACACCCTTTATATACAATTTTCATTTTTTTTTGCCTCTAGGCACCTAAAAACGAAAAAAAAACAAAAATAAAATAAAATTTTTGCAGACCAATTGCAAACCAAATTATTGCTTGTTTAGAGTTCATTGGTATCAATATGTTGATATATTTTACATATTTCTATCAAAAATGCTCTTTGTTTTCACCCCATAACTGTATATTGTAGTTGGTGACTTTAATATTCCATTATTAAGCAACAGAAGTTTCAGTTTATCTGGAGGTGGGGGAGTTCATTTAGAACTTAACAACTTTCTGGAATTTCACAGTCTTTCCTTATGTAATGATGTGGTAAATGTTAACAATCACACACTGGACATTTTTATTAGTAATATTGCTGGCTTATCAGTGGAGAGGGAGGAGGAATGCTTAGTGCTGCTTGATAACCACATCCATCCATTCATTTATTTACATAATTGAGACACTGGACCTTTACACCTTCTAATGAATGTAGTTATCATTTCTCTAGAGCAGATTTTGTGAGTCTTTATAACACACTGGCGAACAGCAATTGAGAGACTTTGTTTCATATTAATGGTCCTAATGAAGATATATTTTACTCTTATTTTAATTCATCTATTCAATAACATGTTCCAAAGTTTGTTAGTAAAGTTTATAAATATCCAAGTGGTATTCTAAAGAGATCATTCAATTATTAAAACTAAAAATATTAGCAGGCGAAAATTTAATATAACAAAAACCTTGGATTTTATACAGACGTATTGTTAAGACTTTGATTCGCCATGAATATAATAAGTACATTACAAATATGGAATTGAATAATAAGAGGGATCCAAAGTGTTTTTGGAATTTTGCTAAAAATAAAAAAATCTACTAATAAAAACTTATGAAATAAAAGAACAACTGGAATTAATGAATTTCATTGAGGTAATGATAAATTTCAGAATGGTGTATTGGTGGCATTAACTAGTTATTTCAGTTTGATACCAGTAGTAATTATAGTATTTCAGACATTGTTGAATCTTCTGTTAAGAGTGGCGTCCACTCTCTTTTGTTACATTGTATCTATTTTGAAGAAGTTAAATACTCCCGTCTCAGCAGACCTGCGTATTCAGCGAATTTCCAAATAAATAACATAATAATAATATATTACAAGTTTTATCATTATCTGTCAATATATATGAGTATTATTTGCCTACTCTCCTTAGGATTGGATTAGATTATTGAAATGGCGACCATACCACAAGGTAGGTATTTTAAACCAAGTATGAATGAGAGTTGATTGTAAGATGATTGTGGCACAATCTTGTACTCTTGATACTGACTAAGGCTGACATGTTCCTTAGACAGGACTGTTAATTAATAGCCCAACAATGGGAAAGAGTATGCAGATTTGCTGCTATGAGGAACACTGAAAGTAGGTGTTTCTAGCGTGAACAATTTATATTTTGACCATTTATATCAAGTTTCATCAACATGTGTCCACAAATAAAGGAGTTTACCTAAACTCTGTAAGATAAACATGGGAAAAGAGTATGCAGGATAACTGCCATGACAAACACATAAACTTTGATTTTTAAGCATAAATGTATAAACCTCAATCATATGAAGCTAAATATCAAGTTTCATCCAAAAATATTAGATATTAAGTGAAAAATTAATTTTTCCTTATCCTCCGTAAGATTAACATTGGAGCCCCAAAATACAACGTACTGTGTTTAAATTTTTTAATATCTCGGTAACCGTTGGAGATAGAGAAAAACTTTAAGGAACTAAATTGTGTAGTTTTTTTAAGCTGATTCTAATAGTGAAAGAAAATATTTGAAATTTTTGAAAATTAAATGGGAAAAACGCAAAAAACCCATTTTTGGGGTACAAAACCCCCCCAAACTACCTGTTCCGATTGACCAATATGTCTGGATCACGTACTCGTCCGAGCAAATTAGGAATACACATCTCTACCAAATTAAATTTGGTAGAGATGTGCATTCCTATTTGACATCAATCGAGACCAAATTTTGGTCTCGATTGGACCATTTTTTATGAGAGTTATCGTGTTCACAGACACACACACATATATGAGGATCATTCAGTAATTAAAGGGACAAACAGGTCTGGGGAGAAAACTGTTAGTAAGGTATTTTTAGTGCTTTTACAGCTTTAAGTTGGCAGCGCTTGGATAGGTCCTGATCAGCTGATTATTGAACATTGTTGTGTTTATAACCTTAAAAATACATTTAATGATGGCAAGTCTACTTGAAAACTCCACATTAGTTGAACAACGTTCTGTTATTCGTTTTTTACTCGCTGAAGGTGAAAAACCTCCGAATATATACTCTAGAATGACTAAAGTGTATGGTGAACATTGTTTGAATCGTGCAAATTTTTACAAGTGGGTAGAACAGTTCAAAAATGGCCGAGACTCAGTGACTGATGAACACCGACCTGGCCCAACAGTTGAAGTTTCAACTCCTTCACTTGAAAATCGAATTAATGACATAATTCGTGCTGACCGCCGAGTCACTGTGGAAATGATAGTTGAAAAAGTCCATGTGAGTATGGGTACAGTTCACAACATTATAAAAAACCAGTTAAAGTACCGCAAAACATTTGCAAGATGGGTCCCAAAGGAGTTGACACGGCTACACAAGAAAACAAGGTTGAGAGTGTGAACAGAGCTGCTGGAACATTTTGAAAGTGAAGGTGAGCACTTCCTCAACAAAACTTTAACTTGTGATGAGACTTGGGTTCACTATTATGAGCCAGAATCAAAAAGGCAAAGCACAGAATGGAAGCACACCAGCTCACCTGTGAGGAAAAAATTCAAAACACAAGCATCTGCAGGAAAAGTCATGTTGACGGTGTTTTGGGACGCTGAAGGTCCAGTTTTTTGTGATTATCTTGAAGAGCAGCGCACAATTAATAGCCAGTATTACTCGGATATGCTTTTCAACAAAGTGAAGCCAGCCATGAGAGAGAAACGTCGTGGATCTCAGAGACGAGATGTGATTCTCCAACAAGACAATGCACGCTCTCACACTGCTCCACTGACTCGAGAAACCATTGAAAAAATGGGGTGGGAGGTACTGCCTCACCTCCCTTACAGTCCCGATTTAGCCCCGAGTGATTTCCACTTGTTTGGCCCACTAAAGGAGGCACTACGTGGAAAGAGGTTCCAGGACAACGCGGATGACAAGAAGTTTGTGGGAAATTGGCTCAAACACCAAGATAAAGAGTTCTTTGCAGCTGGCATAAAAAAGCTCGTGGTCCGTTGGAACAAATGCATAAATGTTCAAGGGGATTATGTTGAAAAGTAGTAAACATTTTGTTTCGTTAAAATAAAATTTTTCCCTTCCACACCTGTTTGTCTCTTTAATTATTGAATGACCCTCGTATATATATATATATATATATATATATATATATATATACATATAGGTATATATATATATATGTATATATAATTTGATTATATATTTAAATAACAATTTATTTCTGTCCCCTGGGCACCTAAAGATAAAAAAAAAACATTGTCCCGGGCTTAACTCTTGCCATGAGCCCTACGGTAATAGCTTCTTCCCTATGGGAAATTCGCTAAAAAGCAATTTAAAAGTTTACCTTAAAAAAAATCCTGGGAAGTTAACTAGCGTAATGAAAAATGCCATTAACTTTGCAGTATGATTTAAATTTTTAAATTCCTCACTTTGAAAAATTGATGCATTACCCTATACCAATACTCGAGGATAGCCAAGGGTAGCCAAGACAAACAATTTTCAAGTGACCCTAAATTCATCACAAACCCCAGGACTGCATAAAGTTAACAGCATCATGAAAGTAGCATTCAAACAAAATGAGCAGCTTTATTCGCCACGTTAATAGTTTACGGTTTTGGGGATTATGCATTTTTATTTTTATTTTCTGTCTGATTAAAAGTCACATGTTTATATATTGGCCAATCAAAAAATAATTACAATGGTTATATATATATTTAATAATCAGCGTTTATTATAATAATCAGCTGTTTTATATCTTTCCTATAAAAGCCGTATTACAGTTAGCTTTGGTTTGGGTTTGGATTGGATTTGAAAATTGTGAATTCAGATTTATTTTTTTATAGGAATGTTATTAATATGTCTTATCGTTTCAGTATTGTTATTCACTATGCCGCGACCCAAAATATATAACCTTTCACAATGAAGCCGTAATGCTATTAGACTTCAGAATATGGCCAATCTTAAAGTTAACATGTATTTACTATCAGGCGTTACGAAGTTCGCCGGGTCAGCTAGTTTAATATATAAGGACATAGTTCCTTAGTGAATCACTCCCCAGTATTAAATTAGTGAAAGAAGAGGCTCACATTTAAATTTATCCATTTATATTTTTATTATTTGCTTTACAAGATTCCTGATTATATGTGAGCTGAGAGTGACTACAGTGTGGTAAAATCTTCCATCTTGATTTTGCATAAAGACTCCAAATTACTCAAGCCTAAATTCAAGATCTTATTTTATTGTTATTATCATATATCAAATTGAAACTTTCATAACTATTTAAATTTTCCTTTTCAAATTTTAATTAAAGTCAACCTATTACAGTATTTAAATTCAGTGCAGATTGGACTTATCTTAAGGACAATTCAACATTCATATTACATTACCATTCTATGCCTAAGTTAAACTTAACCAATTAGACATCATTTGGACAATTATTTATATTAGTAAAACGTTATTCAAGGGAGCATGATTTCCCAAACTCTGAGATAAAAATCCATGTAATCAATAAATTATTAATTTAATCAAAAGACACTGTTTGAATATTTATATTATTAGGCCTAGCTATTTTTCAATTTTGCAATGAAGGCATTGTCGCCATCTTGTGTAATAGGCTAGCGTTACTTCCGTTTTTATCAATAAATATTGTATTATCAAATCATAAACAAGAGTGTTAATATTATCATCCTTAAATATTAAAACAAAGAATTCAAGTCAAAAGTAATAGATAAAACAAAAGAAATTCATATATTCACATATTAAAAAAGGTGTAAATGTATTTTAGAGTTATTTTGAGGCAATATGATTTTTTTAAATTATGAAGTTTTTTTTATTTCAAGCTCAATTTTTTTAAATAAACATACTTTAAATGGATAAAAATACTCTGAATAATTAATAAGAACATAGATAAGGTGGATTGTAAAGTGGCAACAATTTTTTTTCAGACGGGATAGAAAAGAGGGAGAGATTATTACTATTTTTTTTTTTGCTATGAAAACTAGGAATTAACGTTATTCTCTACAAACTTGCTTAGCTTTAATGTTCGGCACTTTGAAAAATAATAAAGTTAAAGACTTTTTCAAGGACAAGGACTACAAAAAAGTTCTGTGAGTTTGCCCCCAAAAATGCGTTGGTTTTTTATTACTGTACGTATAAACTTTCCGTAAAAAATGATTGTATTATTGTACGTAAAAACAGATTGTATAAACTTTTAATTCTCTAGTTTGGAAATACCAATAAACTTTCAACAAGCAACAATTCAGTTTGCATTGGGTCAGCTGAAATCATAAATACACACCATTCATTTTGTCTTTTTATAAACTACAATTTAGTCTACACAGGTTTTTCAATTAAGTGCACCTTTTTCAAGTTATAGGCCTACTAAAAAAACATGGTTTATTGCATAATAACCGACAAGTTCACTTGCAAATAAGTCCAAAAGTATTCAGTTACAGGAAAGCTTTACAGAACAAAAGTTGTTTAGAATAAGTCTGTTTATCAATTTCTGGACTTATTTTCGATTACATTTTTTTCACCCCCAAGAAGAGGTGGCATCCAACTCCTGGGAAAAAGCAGCCCCCGAAACAGTAAACTTTGATATAGAGAGTAATGAAATGAAATACTTTATTTGCTTTTAAGCCACAAAGAGCAATTGGCATAGTCAGAAAATATCATGCATTACATTAAATATTGTATGTATTGCATGGTGTTTGTATTGTCCATACAAACACCATGTTCTAGACAAACAATACCAATAAATAAGATGTATAAATGTACCATATATGTTGCAATATCTCAATCAGAAATAATAAATTATAAAATCACAGCTAGCAAAAACTATGTTGAAAATACATGCAGGAAAAATTCTAAATTCATATATGCAAAAGAGAATCTCTAAAATACATGCTTAGAAAAATACCCCCGTCGCAGCAGACCTGCGTACTCAGCGAATTTCAAAATCAATTATAAATAATAATAATATATGACAAGTTTTATTAAATCTATCCATAAACATGAATATTATTTGCCTATTCTCCAAAAGATTAACATGGGAAAGAGTGTGCCTATAAGTGAAAAACACTGAAAGTAGTCAAGCCACAAACAAATTTATTACCCTCAAAATACAAGTAGTATTAAAAATCATAATTAATATGCAAACACACAACACAACATTAAAAAGGTACTGTTAAACATAAGAAAAGCAAACTTAAAAATATGAAAAATAAAGAAATATTAGAAAATTAAGAAAAATTTTAATAAGTAACAAAAAGAATTATACAAGAAAAAACTTAAGGAAATTAGTTTTAAATTCCAATGGTGATAGATTTAAACATTAAACAAAAAAAACCCAAAAGATTTTTTTACGAATATGTCTAATATATATGCCTATAAAAAGATAACTAGATTTAGGTACGCTTTTGAAATATATTATAACAAAATAATTTTTATCCTAACATTTATACAAACTTTCATCAACATCTGTCCATAGTTAAAGTAGTTTGCCTATTCCCTATATGATTAATATGGGAAAAGAGTATGCAGGTTTGCTGCCATGATTAACACATAAACTATGATTTTTAAGCATAAATGGATAGATCTCAACCACATGAAGCTAAATATCAAGTTTTATCCAAAAATATTGATTAATATGGGAAATATTAATTTTTCCCTATCCTCCCTAAGATTAACATTGGAGCCCCACAATACAACGTACTGTGTTTAGATTTTTTAATATCTCGGTAACCGTTGGAGAGAGAAAAACTTTAAGGAACTTAATTGTGTAGTTGTTTAAGCTGATTCCAATGGTGAAATATAAAATTAGAAACTTTTAAAAATTACATGTGAAAAACGCAAAAAACCCCAATTTCGGGTACAAAACCCCCCCAAACTACCCGTTCCCATTTACCGATATGTCTGGTTTACGAACTTGTCTGAGCATTTGTAGGAATACACGTCTCTACCAAATTTGGTCTCGATCGGACCATTTTTACGAGAGTTATCGATTTCACAGACACATATATATATATATATATATATATACATATATATAAAAATTTTAACGACTATTATTTTTGGACTCTGGGCACCTAAAGACAAAAAAATAACATGGTCCCGGGCTTAAGTCTCGCCATGAGACCTACGGTAATAGCTTCTTCCCTATGGGAAATTCGCTAAAAGGAAAGCACAGTGCCCAGTTACTAGGTGTAAAAAAACTCCAAAAGATCACAGCAAACAGCAGTTGCAAAAAAACAATAATAAATACTATGACAATAACTATAACAATAACTATAAACAATTAATAAATAATTTACACACAAATATCCTTGCTATCCATGCTCAGAAACTCACTAACACTATAAAAAGGATACAAAACTTTACTCTTAAAAGTATTAAAATTAAGAGTTTTGGCATGCTGGGGAATTTTGTTAAAACATTTTATACCCATCACAGATAGCTACTTTTGGTCCTTCTCAATCTGGCAAAAGGTATATCTAATAATTTATTATTCCTAGTTTGGATGCTGTGAATATTGCTTCTTAGTTGCAATCTATCATATCTCTTATAAATATGCAGCATGCATTTAAAAATGTATAAATTAACAGTAAGTATCCTAAGGTCAACAAAAAGAGGTCTGCAGTGGCTTAAGTAATTTGCACCAGCCAAGATTCTGATTATTTTTTTGTAGGAGCAAAACATCATGCACCCCTCTGCTGTACTCAGAGGGAACTGAAATAATCTGAAATACATCAGCCTCCTAAACAGAAACACTATTCTAGACAGTCTGGTGCAGAGCTGGTCAGTGATCAGTGTGGGGCACCTATGAGAGCTTCTGGTCAAGGACCACTCCTAAAAACTTAACATTAGAACAAGTGAGCGTAGTCTCAGGAATCCCCCTAAGGATGAAAATAACATTTTGAGTCTAATCAGTATTTAACAAAAAGCTATTTGCAGAGAACCAAGCAGAAATATTGGCCATAAGATCTGAAACGCTATTCTTAATTGCATCAATGTCATTTCCCAGTCAAAAAAGTTGTATTGTCGGCATACATCATTGTTTTACTACTTATACTGGTAGGCAGATCATTTATTGCTAACAGAAACAACAGTGGTCCTAGAACAGAGCTCTGCGGCACCCCACACTCCAGCGGCAGCACTGATGACAACTTCCCGTCGGAAAAAACCACCTGGCTTCGACCTGCCAGTTAGGACTTAAAGAAACCAAGCGCTGCACCATGAAAGCCATAGTGTTAAAGCTCTTGCAGCAGTATCCCATGGTTTAAGGCTCTGCTTAAATCACAGAATGTGCCCCAAGAATGAGCCCCGACCTCAAAAGACTGCAATATTCCTTGTACGATGGCATCTATGGCTCCCTTGGTGCAGAGACCACGTCTAAAACCAAACTGAGATGGCGAGATAAAATCAAAAAACTCAAGGTACTTGCTCACCTGGTCAAAAACGATGCTCTCAATAACCTTTCCCAAAACAGGCATCAATGATATGGGACGGAAACTAGCCGGATTGCTTTTGACGCCTTTCTTAACCCATTCCCATCTAATGACGTGCATTGTATGTCAGCGTATTTCGCTAGACAGATGTCTAATGACGTGCGCCGTGCGTCCCGCAGCGGGCCGCGGGGTGGTTATGAGCAAACAATGTACGTTGCCTGCTTATATTTCGACGTAGTTCTTTTTTCCACCGTTAGGGGTTCTAGTTCATTTCTCATCCGATAGATGGTGTTGGCGTCCTCTTTTATCATTTTATTTAGTGTCAAATGTTCCGTATTGACAGTATTTTCTCGTTCGCACAATTTGTTTAGCGATTGTATTTATTGATGATAATACAGTTATAATGATTATTATTTAAAGATTTATCATTAACTATTTATTACTGCAGGTAACTAGAAGTAGATTTACCAAGTAAAATAAAGGAATCTTTTGAAAATAAAGTACAATTTGACGAAACAAAAATACCTACTTGTTTCTAAGTCTATAGCTTGGAACTGGTGAAAAAGTACAGTAATAATTTTTTTCTTGCTAAAAGTGATTGTATACGCAGTTAAAGAGTATAAGGAACAGAGCAAAGAAATCGAAACATATAATTCATGAAGTTACTGTTAATTCTTTCACGCTAATAGTGACGCGCGGTCGTAGTGAACGAGACTCGATTTTCGTTCAGCCCGGGTGGCCTCAGGCGTCGACCGTTCTGCTAGACAGGAATGGGTTAAAAATGGGGACGACCTTTGAGCTTTTTAGCCAATTTGGAAAATTCCCAATTTCCAAACCGATATTAATACATTGGGTAAGTGGTCCTACAATTATGTCACCGATTTCCTTCAGAAAATTGCTCGACAAATCATAATAATCCCTACTTCGTGAGCGCTACATCTCTGAAATTTCTTTCGCTACGACTGAGCAATCAACTAACTTAAAACTAGAGGTGTGCGGATAGTGAGGTTTCGGATCGGATAGTTTTCGGATTCGGATACTCGCAATAACAAAGTGAAATCAGACTTATCTAAGAATAAATTAGGAAAAAATCAATAAAATGTTATCAAAATTATTAAATGGTACATAAAAAATCATAAATTCTTCATAGGATGAACAACAAAACTAAAATTTTTACTTCACTGCATTTTAAAGTACAAGCAACAAATTTTAATATGGCGTAATTCACAAATTAAATCAACAGAAACCTTATAATTCGCCGTTACATGACATCGACTTTCTATTAATTCATCAATTCATTCTACTAATCATCAACCAATTCTCAATTTTATTTCACGATTCAATTATTTTATTTATTACAATGATAAAAAGAAATCACCACTAACAAAGAATCAAGATTTTGCGGCCGACGTCGTTGGATCGATGCCATCGGCTATCTGCGTATCGGCAGGGGCAGTGCAGCTGCAATCAAACAAAGGCCTGTGCGCAGGCGCAGAGTTGGAATATTTGGCAGATAAAATACCCCGATCGGCTGTGTAACAATATTGAAACCCGTGAAATTATGGTACCTTGTCGTAATCTAGTTAGTTATTCATCTTAAAATTATCTAAAAATGTAAAACTAATAACGCATAAATTCATTTAACAAAGAGAAAATGTAGATTGAAAACAAGTGGGAAATTTGTTGGATATGTGAACACCGAACGACGAAATAGGCCAAATGTAAATTTGGCAACACTTTATCGTATTGCTCAAACCCGGAGTAGTTGAGAATGCGATAACTAAACAATTGATCGTCTACTTAGACGATCAGAATGAAGTAGTATTTTTGTTGCTGAAAACCCCGTCGCAAAACGAGTTATTATGAAATATGATGGTTTGTTACCAATAACATTAAATCAACAATTCAACTCAGTCGTGCATATAGCGATGTACTACTTTAGTCATAGTAGGTACCGGTAAAAGTCGTATTATCATATTTATTTATACCGATTAAAACATTATTAAAACTCATTAAAAATAATTAGTTGATACCTCAAGGACGTATCATCCTTAAATATATCCGTGATAAATGTAAAGGAGTACTAATAAGATGAAGTCACAATAGAAGTACGATATTTAGTTATCGTGCACTAAAGGACACAGCGGCGCTAGCATTTTACTATTATTAGCGTCTACTAAGCATTACAAAAACCAGGAAGCCGTAACCTTACTTTGGTTTGGTTGTTGCTACATTCGATTGTTTCATTCACTATTTCATCGTTTATTATCGATTAGTTAATTCAGAATAATGATTGAAATTTAATTTTAATATCTAAACCAATTAAAATCATTCAAAATCCTAATCTTTCCAAACTTCTAAATATAACGTTTAGTGTAATTATATTATTAACCCTATCCAACCAAACACAACACCTAGCACTCAACGCCTCGTAATCAAAGCACAACGCAGGACAGACAAAGCGGGAGGCTCGAATGGCTCGAGTGAGTCGAGTGGACAGAATGACCGTTAGGCGTGGGCGTCAAAGATGGCCGCCGTAGTTCTAAAATCGACCACCCCGGCAGCACGGATAGCTCCGTCAACGCAAAAGTTCAACCTGAAAAGTTGATTTTCAAAAAATCTAACTCTATCTAAGGGTGAAGGAGACGAGATACGAGAAAAAGTCAAGAGACCAAAGTTGTAGATCTTGCAAAATCCGTGGCACAAGAAGCCCTCCGTTTATCGATAGGACGTCTCGTTAAAAAGATATAGCCGAAAAACGAAGAATTTTTTTGAAAGATTTTAAGATTTTTTTGGGGTAGTAAAAATTTAAAATTTGGAATTCTGATGACTCTATTAACAAAAGTAGCCTCTTAGGAGATTCACTCTTCAAGAACACATATTTTCGGGATATATTTCACGTTGTCATAATGCTTAGCGACTCGAATTGCTATAAGTGTATCGCGTCTACCAGACAACGACATTGTTTTGATGAAAGACTACGTAATACATCTTTTAAGCAAAAATTATTCCGGCTTCGCGGGTATTAACTGATGAAAATCTCGTTGTTTTTGTTCAAATTGCTGAAATATACAGTCTATCCGAAAATTCGGATATTTATCGGATATTACCGGATATCTTAAATACATTCGGATCGGTTTCAGATATCCGATCCGATCTGAATCCGAACCCAATTTTCGGATATCCGCACACCTCTACTTAAAACTAAAGTTAACACCAGGGTAAATATCAGAGCCCATGAGATCAATTGCCCTCATATTGGGCTTTTGAATTGACAGCCTAATTTCTTTGACTGATTCAACAAAATACAGATTAAAGCAATCTGGTGTGATTTGCACAGAATTAATAGTTTTTTTTAGCTTGATATCGCTTTTACAATGGACCAAGCAGTTGCACACTTATTACCAACACTTTCGATAATATTTGAATTATAAATAATGAATTTGCCTCATCTTAAAAAAAACTAGTTTTCTTAAATTAGATTTTGATCAAACCAAGCCTTACTCTTATTTACTTTACCTAACTTGTTTCTAAACTCTCTTAACAGGAAAAGCTTCATCAAACAAAGATAAAAATGGTGTCAAAAATGTCTTACCTGGCCAGTTAAAATTTTAAAGAACATCTCTAAAGTGGTTCATACGTCTATTTTTTATTAATCTTTTTTTAATTACTGGGCGGAAACTCAGACATCTCACATTCCTGAGTGGTACGGAAGCATCGAGTGATCCGAGAAAGGAAAATGTTCAACCTCTGTATAAACTTGTTCACTCAGAATGTTTGACAAAACACTATCCACACATGCCTTGCCACACATTGGAGTGCCATTGTGACAATAAAAATTGAATTGACGTAACAGGTTTACAAAGACCTTCACAGACTTTTTACCTTTACATTGCCATCTGGAGAGCGTTAGAGAGAGACTATTATTAATTTACTCTTATCAATAATAGTTGCACACGCTTCAAAGTGTTTCCCCAGGCAGAATGTAGAGATGTCCAATGCACAGCACTCTATGCCATTGGCTGCAAATATTAACCAGCATGACACGTACTTTTCCTCTGGTAAAAAGTGATCAAATTATAGTTATTAATCGAACAAAAGTCAATAGCAGAATGCTGTAAGTAGAACCTAAATCAAATCTTTTTTAATCAGTGCTGTGTGGAATAAATGTATGGAAGTGTTCATTAATTTGACTATATGGCTATACCGTCATCTGAACATGTAGGATTTTAGCAGCTTATTTGTGGCCATCTCCCTTACTCACCATCTTTGCCAGGACCTTCTCGTGCTAGTAGAAATCTTATAGTCAATACTTCACGGTTCAGTTATCATGCTAATGTAAAACTATGGAAGAGAGTACCTCAACTAGTAAGCTGTAAACACCTATATAAACTTCAAAAGTTTCTTTTGTAAAAGTACATATTCAACAATTTTTACTTAAAAACCGTCACAACCTGAATCTTTACAAGTCAAGACTTTTCAAATTCTTAGTAATATGATAAAGAATGTAAAAGATTAGAAAACAATGTCCGGGCAACTTACATCAAGTTGACTGGTCTCAGCTTCAGCGAGCTTGCAGCGGAACACTGTCTGCAGATGGTGTGTATACTCAATATCTATATGATCTGCTAGACTTAGATCTTGTGCTCTACACTAAAAAAATAAAACATAAATTAAAGGTATTGTAGAAGTTTATATAAAGCTGACACAAAGGCAAGAAGACATTATGAAATAATTGTATTTTTCATATTATACGTTAATGTCATTTTTTTAAACAAAAATGAACTTAACTTAAACTTGTAATAACGAATGAATTTTAATCAGAACAAAACCTATATACCCCCGTCGCAGCAAACCTGTGTACTCAGCGAATTTCTAATCAATAATATGACAATAATAGTACAAGTATGTGACAAGATTGATCAATCAATACCTGTTTATAAATTTCCCTATTCTCAGTAACATTAACATGGGAAAGACTATACAGGTTTGCCAATTTGAGGAACAGTAAAATTGGGCATTTTTACCATAAACTATTTTTATTCTGACCATATACCAAGTTTTATCATTATCTGGTTTTATCATTATAAATAAAGGAGTTTGCCTATTCTCCATAAGATTAACATGGGAATGAGTATGCAGGTTTACTGCTGTGAGAACCATATGAACTATGTTTTTTTAGCATAAACGTATGGATCCCAACCACATGAAGCTAAATACAAAGTTTCATCCAAAATTGTTGATTAGTAAGGGAAATATTAATTTTTCCTTATCCTCCTTAAGATTAGCATTGGAGTCCCTAAATACAATGTACTGTGTTTAGATTTTTTAATATGGCAGTAACCGTTGGAGATGCAGAAAAACTTTAAAATACCCCCGTTGCAGAAGACCTGCGTACTCAGCGAATTTCCAAATCAATAACATAATAATAATATATGACAAGTTTTATCATTACCTGTCAATAAATATAAGAATTATTTGCCTACTCTCCATAAGATTAACATGGGAATGAGTATGCAGGTTTGCTGCTGTGAGGAACACTGAAAGTAGGTGTTTCTAGCGTAAACAATTTATATTTTGACCATTTATATGAAGTTTCATCAACATCTGTCCACAAATAAAGGAGTTTACCCAAACTTTATATGATTAACATGGGAAAAGAGTATGCAGGTTTGCTGCTATGATAAACACATAAACTATGTGTTTCATCCAAAAATATTAGATAATAGGTGAAACATTAATTTTTCCTTATCCTCCATAAGATAAACATTGGAGTCCCAAAGTACAATGTACTGTGTTTAGATTTTTTTAATATCTCGGTAACCGTTGGAGATAGAGAAAAACTAAAGGTTTTTTAAGGTGATTCTAATAGTGAAAGATAAAATTTTAAATTTTAAAAAATTACATAAAAACGCAAGAAAACCCAAAAAAGTTGGAATACACATTTTTACCAAATTTAATTTTAATTAAATTAAATTTTAATTAAAACATTAACTAAATGTTTTAAATCAAATAGAAATAGAAGAAATAATGACTGTGTACATGAAAACAAAACAAAACATAAATCAATTCAAAGAAAAGATTACAACACAAATTTTAACTGAGATTTAATCCTGTAGGAAATTTTGATTTTAAAACCAACTAGTGTGCCAATTATTCTCAATTTCTTAAAATAAGTTGGTTTCTTTTAAGGTTTTGATGTGGTGGAATTTTGTGGAGGGCTTTAAGTTTATAACAGCCCTCAAAATTTTAGTTTTGAATATTTTAAAATCCTCTCCCACAACAGAAAATTTATTTTCCAGACCACCTCGTGTTATTTTTAAAAAGCCACAAAATTTAAAAAATATGTTGGTGAGACCCAAAATTCAAAATTCTAGGCCTAATGAACTTTTTAATGTCAAGAATAGTTGTAAACCATGCCACAAACCTCGATGTGGTATTTGCAAAATGATGTGCGAATCTACTGAATTCAAAAGTAGAGTGACAAATAAAGTTTACCCAATAGTTGGTGGATCAACTTGTGAAACCCATAATGTGGTTTACCATAACAATGTCTGAGAGAGTCTGTAATATCTAACTCCTTACGAGTTAGATGTTTGGCCACCGTTAGAATGACAGGCCACCGTTTTGATGAGGTTTTTGTATGATTTTTGATTTTTGTAAACTTGAACTTAACAAACGTCTCTTCAAGACAGCAGTGGAAATGAGAACATACACAGGTGAAATTATAAAACCTGTAGAGGTCTGTTTCGTTGAATGTAAGTACAAGGATTATAGTTTTCATGGAAAGCTCTATGTTTTAAAACAAAATGTAGACCCGATTTTCGGTCGTGAATGGCTTCAAGAAGTTAAGATGGATTGGGCTGATATAAAACTCGCTGATAGTAACACATCAGAGGAACTTGACAAACTCTTAACGACTTTTCAAGACATTTTCAAGGCAGAAATCGGTGAAATAAGTTCGGAACAAGGACATATTCATCTAAAGGAAGGAGCGAGACCCATTTTTGTCAAACCACGGCAAGTACCAAGTACCATATGCTCTAAAGAAATCTGTTGAAGATGAGCTACACAGGCTGGAGAGTAGTGGTATAATCTCCAAAATTGAAAACTCCCAATGGGGAACACCCATTGTTCCCGTAAAAAAGCCTAACGGAAGTGTAAGGATCTGCGCAGACTATAAAGTAACAGCATAACCACATATATATATATATATATATATATATATATATGTATATATTGTTATTATGAAATTAAATAAACTTGAGGACCCTTTAAACATTTTATTTTTAATAGAATACACGACACGTGTTTCAAAGCTAAATCAATTTTCAGTGTTTTTTTTTTGGGCAGGTGGTAACTCTTTATGAGTACCCCCGCTCCTGCGAGGGTTATGTGGAGACTCCACCATTTCACAATGTACTTTTAACCTAAATTAAAAAAATATACAAACATCGATCATGTGATTTTTTTAAACAAATCACAAGTTAAATTAAACATTGAAGTTTGTAATTTGATTACATGGTAGATTTTTTTCTGATATTTTGTATATCAAAAATAGGGTTTTCTTTTTCTATGTTTGTTATGTTTAGCATATTGTCTGGATATATATGAGCCAGTTAAAATCAAAGTGGTGTAAGTCACATAAACACAGTTTTCAGATATTTAAGCCTAAAGTTGGCACAGCTTTAAAAAATCAAATATTGATGTATTGATTTCAATTATGTTTTAATGTGTTGCACTAAACCACATTGAATTGTAAAACAATTTTTTTTCAACAATATGTTCGTTTATATTTTATATTTATTTTTTAATGTTTTTTTTGGACTTATACCACTTTACCAGTAAACAAGAGGTAGTTTATAGTAATAGTAAAATATTAAAAAAAACCAAAATTAGTTTTATTTTATTTGTAGAATACAGATTGTTGAAGTAATTTTACATAAAATATGAAATGTGGATCTAAGAATAATTTTTGAGATTCACAGATTTAGCCTTCTCAATATCATTAGCCATAGCCTCCCTTTGCTTGTTCTGCTTTTCTTAGATGTAATTCGTGGCTTGTTTCTAACTCTTTTTTTTCATTCTCATCTTGAACAAGGCGGATTTTATTTTTATCAACATCACACTTCATGCATGTATTCTTGTCAGGAGCATGGAAGTGAAGGTTGAATTCGGTGTTGAATGTTCTGTGATAAATCGGCTCCTTCACTGGTTCAACTTGTTGTTCCAAACATAAAGTATTGAAAAAGCTGTACATCTCACGAATATTAAGGTTTTCAGCCAAATATTGGCGGTCAGAATTGTGTGCCCTTGTATAATGAGACTCATAAGCAGGGAATGACTTGATACGCTGCCTCACTAAATCCATCTTGTCATCTGGAGTTTTATGACTGGGCACATTTTTCCCCCTATTATCTGATCCAGGTGAAAGTCCTTGTACTTTTTTAAGTGCTCGAGTAACTCTACCATCTAATACCTGGTAAGTTTGAAGAAAGTATTTCTTGCATATTTTTTTGGTTTTACCATCGGCCAAAATAACATGAAACTGAATAGTCTTTGACTTTGTACACTTGGTACAGAATCATCGTCACTTAGCTCTGAATCCATAATTTATCTTACTAAACAAAAGAACAGTCCAAATAAAGTTACCGTATAAAAGTTGTTAATATAAACAATTTTAATATCCACCTTCACTCTCTTGTTATTCACCAACCATGTGTTCACTGGTGTAGTGGTGCAAGTCCCAGATACACCACTTCAACTTTTAACAGACAGCTGTTTCTGTTGAATGTAACATTTAGTGCTGCATTCTGTGCGGCTCCTGGGTGATCTAGGACTTGGGCCACTATTCCATTTAATAGATGTCAGGTCAGAGATTCCGTTACCACGACAATCTCTATTTACAAATAATGGACTTACACCACTTTGATTTTAACCAGCTCATATATATATATATATGTATGTATGTGTGTGTGTGTAATTATATGTATAACTCTTCTTTTGGGTCCATATTTTTCCTTTCTTTTCATATTTTAGAATATTTGTATTTTCTTTAATCCACTTATATGTGTGGTCGGGTTCTAATATATATGTTCTGCAAAAGATGATTTCTGACTTTTATTCTGAATTATTTGGTTTTATAGCTTGAATATGTTCATTGTATCTTGATTTGAATGTTATTTCAGTCTGAACAATGTAGTATTTGTTACAGTTACTGAAATTTATTTTACTTATTCCTGATCATTCATAATTGTCAGTTTGTTTATTTTTGGAATTTGTTCATTTATCTATTATGTTGAATGTGTTGTTTCTTGTTTTAAGGCTGATTTTATAAGTAGTGTTATTGAATGTTTTTCTTATTGCTTTACTGATTGTGGAACTATATGGTAAACATATAAATTCCGATTTTGAATTTTGATTTGTGGAGGGTCCTTGATTTTTTTTCTAATTCTTATAACAAAATAAATTGTCAATCAAATTATCTTTATAACCATTCATCTTTGCTAAAAATGTTATAATATTTTTTTCTTCATTTAGTCTTCATCATTCATTAGAACTTGTAAAAGTCTATTTATGAAAGCGTGAAATGTTAACTTTTTGTAATTCCAAGGATGATTTAAATCAGCAGATATTATGAGATCTGTTTCAGTTTCTTTTCTATATATTTTAAAACAATGTTTGTTGTTGATATTTAAAATTTTTAAATTTAAGAAATTTATGGTTGAAATCTGTATTTTCATGTGTTTTCATCTATTTTCTGTAAATTTAACTGTATTAGAAATATATTTTAGATACATCAGAAAATTGTTACAAGTATTTTGATCTCCTTAAAAAAGACAAAGAATATCATCAATATAACCATACCAATATAATTTTATTTTTGAAAGGATTGCAGTTGTTGATTATTTTGATTTCTCCCAGATTTTGCAAAGTACCGTACAGTAGACTCTCTCTATAACGATATCCAAGGGACCTGCCATTTTCATCGTTATAGAGAAAGATTGTTATACAGATAGAAATATGTTTTTAAATAATGGATGGAGTAATGTGCTGAAATAAGACACCATAGTATACAGTATAGGCAATATATTTTTATACTGTCCAAACAAACACTGATAGTAATTGATATGAAAAATATTACGATGATACAGTGTAGTAAAAAATCATTAGTTCCCTGTATTAAGAATGTCAAAAGTAACAAAACAATAAAAGTGTGTTAACGTAGCATTGAGGCATATTTAGAAAAATCAATTAAGAAACAGATACTGTTACTATACTAAGTAATACAGTATTTGACAGAAATACAGTACATATGGTTTATTGGAAAAAGTACTTGGCAAAGTATTGTTTGCCTCTTTTTAGTTTTCCACAGCAATGACCTCACTCTACCTTTTATCTTGGTGAGTAAAGAATCTTCTCAGTAGTTTAGCAGCCTCCAATGCCTCTTTGGGAGTTGGGACCGGTTCTGGTTCTTCCTCTGGATCCATGTCTTCTTGTTCACTATCCTCATCAACTCGAACAGAATTCAGAATGTCTTCGTCTGTAACACCCGCTGCTGTAGTCACTTGCCCATCTACATTTTCAAAACCCAGAAGCTCCTCTTTTGAAAATGTTGTAGGGAGCTCTAGCTGCTGAACCCAAACAGCCAAAGGCAATTCATCTCCATCATTTGCTGGCTCGGGATCTTCCTGCCATCCTGCATGTTTGAAGGAATGTCTTATAGTCTTATCTGTCACCTCTGCCCATGCCCTACTGACCATTTGTATGGCGTCTAAGATTGTAGGCGTGAAATTACCATAGGACTCAACGAGTTCCATTAAAAGCCTGCGCCTATAGTGACTTTTCAAACTTTTAATCACACTTTGGTCCATGGGCTGAAGGACACTTGTGGTGTTGGCGGGTAAGAGACAAAGTTCTATGTTTTGTAGGTTTTCTATCACCGGATGTGCAGGACAGTTGTCAACCAAAAGCAAGATTTTGTTCCCCTTCAACTCACTATCCCATTTTCTCAACTCTTCTTCAAAGATTTGAGATGTCATCCAAGCACTTTTGTTCGACTTGTAGTTGACAGGCAGACGTTTGACGTTTCTAAAACAACGGGAATTTTTAGATTTCCCAATCACTAACAGTTTTCTCTTCACCGATCCTGTCATATTAGCTGCCACCAAAACTGTAATTCTTTCTTTCGACAACTTTCCTCCAATACACTTTTCTGATTTAAATTTTAAGGTTTTAGTTGGCGTCAACCTGTAAAAAAAAGACCCGTCTCGTCAGCATTAAAAATGTTTTCGGCAGAATAACGAGACTTTAGATTAGGCCATACATTTTCTAGCCAGCCATCTGTGATGTTCCTATTGACGTCACGAGCCTCTCCGTTGATCTGCCCATAATTAATGTTGTGGCGCTGCTTCCACTTGCTCAGCCAACCCTCAGAAGCTTTAAAATCAGGAATGCCAAGCTCCATAGCTTAAGATTCAGCTTTCATTTTGATCACAGGTCCAGAGAGTGGTATTCTATTCATGCGTTGTTGTTGAAACCACTGTAGAATAGCACAATCTAAGTCTTCATGCTGAGGCTTTCTCATTTTCTTTTTACCACCATGCACATCTGCGTCAAGCCATTTGCGCCTATCCTTCCAAATGGTAGCCACAGTCGATTGGGAAAGCCCCGTTCACCGAACAACATCAGTTTTTTTTCACCATTTTCAATCACTTTAACTAATGCAACTTTTTCATCAACAGTGAGCACTTTCCGCTTTCTTGGTAGAATGACAGTTAGAATAAAACACAAAACAGTTCAATAAATGACACAAGAAAAAAGATTGAGCAGGATTTTTTACAGCTAACAATGTGGTGTCATGATAGTGGGCTAATTATAAATAGTAAAAAATTAAAAATTATGCATATTCATTCGCCTTCATACCATTGTAGAGAGATTGCAGTAAAATCTCATTCAAACAACTGTCTCCATAATAAATTTTATGATAAAGGTACATGTCACTGTATAACTTTGGAAAATGTAACTAGCTTTAAATACCTTGGAATAATGATTGATCATAACATGAAATGGGATCTGCACATAAAACAAGTAAATGATAAACTACGGATATGCTTATTTAAATTCTATCATCTGAGAGAATACCTGCCCATTGGAACAATGAGACTTATATACTTAGGAATGTGTGAATCTTTGCTTAGGTATGGTGTGAGGTCATGGGGGTCAGCATCGAATACAGCCATAATGCATGTAAAAGATGTGCAAAACAGAATAATTAAAACAGTGACTAAGCTTGGTTCTGCTGATCTGGTTGTTAATCCCATGCTAGGTTATCAAATATTTAATGTTTTGCCAGTAGATAAGTTGTTCAGATTTTTGATTATACTAAATTATTATTATTCAAATAATTTCAAATGTCTCAATGAGCATGGTTATGATTCAAGACAAACCTTCTATGTGGTACCGAGAATCACTAATCCAATACTATAATACGAGCAAGGTTTGTATATATATATATATATATATATATATATATATATATATATTTGCACACGGATCTCGAAAACGGCACCGAGGAATTTCTTTAAATTTTGGAAATAACTAATTTCCGAGTAGAAAATAAGTTCTAGATAGGTCTAATGTCCAGGAAAATTCGTGTTTTCTTGTAATATTAAGTTTAAAATCTAAAAATTTAACATTACGCTTATGGAGAATAAAATGTAAACAATACAAACCAAAACAGCTGTTTATAACCGTTTGACAGTTCTTGATTGAAGACTGCGGGGAACAATATAGAGGTTATGCATCAATATTTATTTTATGAATTAAATAAATGCAAAATTATCAGGTTACTAAACAATTTGTAAAAACTTAAGGATAACATAGCTGTGCGAAATAAAAGCAGAAAAATATATTTCCAAAATCTTCCGTGTTTTGATAGAAAACGTATTCGTTGTATTGCTTGAAGCCACTGTAAAAAAACCAATTAATTGTTGTAAATTAAATTTCTCTTTTGCTTTTCAATCCTCATTCCGTTTATAACAAAATCAGTTGATCACAGGCTAATAATAGCGGTATGGATAATTAAACAGTAAATGATCGGCTTTGGCTAAAAGACGTTAAACGACATCGCTTAATTGACTAACGACGTAGCCGAGTTGTAGCGTATCGGCCTCAAGAACTATAGGCCGCGAATTCCATCCACATAAATGTTTTCATTGAGTAATAAATGTGTTTTAATTTTTATAATAAATGTCTTATTCTATACGAGCAAAGCTCGGTCACCAGGTACTAAATATTCTAAAAGGACAAGACTTTTTTTGGTACCGTCTTTGTTAAACAGCTTACCTGCACATCTAAGAAATGTAAATAAATTAAGAATTTTAAAGCAAATGCTAAAATATTTTTACTTGGGTAGGGAGGAAAATTTTCATTGATTTCCGATTTGGGTTAGTTTTAGCTATTACATTTATTGTTAGTACCAATATTTAATTTACATTTATATTTACATTGTGCATTTCGTGTTCTTGTGATACTAGATTTATATTAATGTTATTCTATGGTAACAAGCCGTTTTAGTTGGGGGGTAAAGATAACATGATTTCGTCGTCGCTGCGAGCGGCGAGCCGTAGGCCGTGGCCAGATCACCTGCCACCGCTGACCGTTGACCGCTGACCCGGCTTATCAGTGAAGCTTGGGTGGAAGGTCCTGGGTACTAGGCAGTCGAGCTTCGGTCGTGGCGCGGCAAATACCGTGGTAGTTTTCCTGTGACAAAGTGTGTCGGTCGATAGTGAAAGTATATCGAGAGTGAGAGTAAAGCTAAAGTGTCCTGTCAATTAAGAGTTGGGTGAGAGATCCACTCTTGGGTGAGTTTTGCCGAATATCTTCCTTAAAATATTTAATAATTTAAGACATTTAATTATTAATTTCTTAAAATGGCTAGCGTTGCTCACTCGTGAAGACCTGCCAGTAGGCAACATTAAAAGGGTTCGAAGGCCATTTATTTAGGCCAACTCGTACGGTAATAAAGTACCGTAATTATAAGAAGTGCTTGTAGACTATACTGTGGTTATTTAAGTCAGCACGTGACAGTTATCAATTACTGGTAGCGTACGAGTTCTGGCAAGATTGGCGGGTCTAGACAGGCACTAGACACGTTCGCGCGGATGATCCGTGTAGACCCGGTCGACCCAGTGAACATAATAATAATTTAGTAGTTTGAATTAAGGAAATATATCTTGGTGGCTGGTGTAGAGAGACCAGATAATTCCGAATTAATTTATCAGTTAATTCATTGGGTTGATGGTCGATCTGGGTGCGTCCTGCTGATAGGCCCCTACGAGCGTTCCTGTGTGGGCACGTCTCTAGTAACGACGCCACGTGCGACGTGCACTCTAAATTTAATTTACCCCGGGTCTGACAATGATGAGGCGGCTATAGTATAGAATTTACTATTTTATTTATCTTTAAATGATTGCCTGAGTCGGACCCAAATCAAATTTATCGTTGTTCCAGTGCAGCCCCTGATTACTGCTAAAACGATCCCTGGGGTATCCCTGCCATTGTAGGCTGAGCCGCCCGAGCATAAATAAATTCTTTTGCCGATATTTTTCTGCAGGGGGAAAAATACGTCATACTATTTATATGTCTTATTGTATGTATATAGATGTTATTGTTAGATTTTTTCTTATTGTGCTAAAAATATGTGCCAATTTTAATATTTCTGTTGATTAATAATGTGTTTTGTACGTTAAACAGGAAGATATAAGAAAATAATATAAAAGATTGACAACAACATTAAAAGAAGTGAACTAACTATAAAATAGCTACAGACAAGCCTTGATTGGCTTTTGTAGCTTAATTAAAATGTTTTGTATAACTTTTGTTCGTTTTTGGAAATAAATAAAAAAAAAAAAAAAAACTACACAGTACAGTAAGGAGAAATACAGGTCCGATACTAACAGTCAGGCAGCACGTGGCTAACTGAGGTGTTTGGCTCAACTTCCGCGCTACTCCCCCACTTCTGTTGGCCGCCCGCCCCTCACCCCTCGTGAGGACTCATCCACACCCTCACCTAAAAACTGGAAATAACCGGTTACGGGCATTGACCTTGAGCCCAAATGACGATCGCTAGTCAAATGGTACGACTCAAAATTTTGTTTTATTGTAATGTTTTACTGTATTTTCTTTATTGTTCCAAGTATTTACATCGTTATAGAGAATGAACGATATCGTTATTTAGAGAGGAAAAATACATTGCTCTTATGGGAGACCAAGGTTAATGTAAATTTCAATCGTTATAGAGGAAGTATCGTCATAGAGAGAATCGCTATATGGAGAGTTCACTGTATATATTTGTTAATGTTTCAGATATTAGAGATCCCATTGCCAAACCATATTTTTGTTTAAAAACTTTGTTTCATAGGTAAAATATTTTTGATCTAATGTGGTTCTTGTTCATTTTAAAATGTCATTTATTTCGTTACCAGTTAATTTTTACTTTCTCTCCTTATACATAGTATGTGGAGAAAGTATTGTTTTCATCAAACTTTCCGAATTTGAGTTAAGAGTGGATATATCCGTTTTGGAATTCCCTGAATCCAAGAAGTGGGTTTCGACGTGATGTCTGTCTGTTTGTGTGTGCGTGTAAATATGTTTGCATGTGTGCATGTGTTGTGTGTGTCTGGACGTGTACAGAGCCACAGCCTACCCCGTTGGGCCGATTTAGATAACATATTGCATATATGTATATACCGTACTCATCGTATCTCCAGGCGGTTTTTTCATTTTTTTGAATTTTTTATTTTTAAGGGTAGTTCACCCCTAAAATCCTTAAAAAGTGTGAAAATTCCAAATTTCTCAAAAACAGCAGTAACGATTTAGATCAAAATTTAATAGTGTATAGTTCACAGAGTACTAAATAATATGACAGCACCCACATGTCTGTAGAAATGACGGTTCAAAAGTTATGGGCTTTTAAATGTAAAAATATTAATTTTTAATTTTTCAGCGAAAACAATAAAAGTAATGCATAACTTGACTATCACCATTGTAGTCTTAAAAACTAAACAAAGAAATAAACTCTGTTTCAAAGGATCCAATTTCATTCGATCAAAAAGTATAGTCATGTTAGTAAGTAATAGTCAGTGATGTTTTGGAACAGAGTGTACTTTTGGATCGAATGAAATTAGTATACATAAACACATAAAACTACACAATTAAGTTTCTTAAAGTTTTTCTCTATCTCCACCGGTTACCGAGATATTAAAAAATCTAAACACAGTACGTTGTATTGTGGGGATCCAATGTTAATCTTATGGAGGATAGGGAAAAATTAATATTTCCCATATTAATCAATATTTTTGGATAAAACTTGATATTTAGCTTCATGTGGATGAGATCTATCCATTTATGCGTAAAAAAATCATAGTTTATGTGTTTATCATGGCAGCAAACCTGCATACTCTTTTCCCATATTAATCATATAGGGAATAGGCAAACTCCTTTATTTATGGGCAGATGTTGATGAAAGTTGGTATAAAGGTATGAAATGTTGGTATGTTAAGATAAAATTATTCATGGTAGAAATGACTTGTTTCAATGTTCCTCACAGCAGCTAACCTGCACACTCTTTCCTATGTTAATCTTATGGAGAATAGGCAAATAATTCTCATGTTTATGGACATATTTTTATCAAACTTGTCATATATTAAATTATTGATTTGGAAATTCGCTGAGTACGCAGGTCTGCTGAGACGGGGGTATTTTAATATCTCAGTAACCGTTAGAGATAGAGCAGAGTTTTAAGGAACTTATCTATGTAGTTTTTTAGCTGATTCTAATGGTGAAAGATACAATTAAAAAAAATTAAATTACAAATAAAAAACACAAAAACCTCAATTTTTGAGTACAGATTCCCCCAAACAACCCGTTCCAGTTGACCGATATGTATGGATTAAAAACTCATCCAAGCAAATGTAGGAATAAACATCTCTACCAAATTTGGTCTTGATCGGACCATTTTAGCGAATTTCCAATAGGCAATAAGCTATTACCGTAGGTCTCATGGCAAGACTTAAGCCTGGGACCATGTTATTTTTTAGTATTTAGGTGCCCAGAGACCAAATACGTATGTAAATTTCTTGATTATTTCTCATCAATTTTATCTGAAACTCGTTATACAGGGGTAAATAACCCAATAAACCCTAATCACAAACGTTTTTATTGTCCCAAGGGTGGCTAGGTGATTCAATAGTTTTAGTATTAGTTCATATCTCAAGGACACCAATTCTATGCATGAGCAGTCTGATAATTCTAAACAAATACCCCCTTCGTAGCAGACTTGCGTACTCAGTGAATTTCCAAATCAATAACATAATAATAATAATATATGACTAGTTTGATCATTATCTGTCAATAAGTATTAGGGGTCTGCGGTGCACCGAAAAAATTGTTACGGTACGGTTCCAGCCTTGTACCGAACCTCGGTACGGTACAAGAATTTTTTCGGTACAAGTTCGGTTCGGTACAAATAAGGAAAAATTAAGTCTCTATCCAGTCTAGGTTGCCATCAAATATAACTATGGAACATCTCCTGCGAAAACATTAAATAAAACCCGAACGTTAAAGGCTTTATACTCTACAAGTAATATAGAATTACAACACTGCCCAGATGTACGGCAAATACTGAATGTAAGACTGACTCATAGCGTCTTTGTGAATGATCATTTAAAATAAAACAATTTCACCAGGACCTCAGGAAAATCGGGCAACCAGCCATCTCCCTGCCGGCTCTAAATTATTGTGCATTCCCGGCTTATTATCGTATCCACGTATAGCAGCTTACGCGATCAGGGAACCGTTCCTCCTTTTGACGCAACAAAATAGTCATACCAGTATGAGACTTGTATTAGTCGTGTTTCAAATAGTGATGGGAATACTTGTGATTTTTCAATCACAGTTAAAACCTTTTAAACTGTGATTCATGATTCTTTCAATTGATTCGTTCTTTTTCCTCTGACAGCCTGTTTACGATGTTATAATATAACATCATTAATAATAAATGTATTTGGTAAGCATTTATTATTAATTATTATTAAAATGACTATTTTAGTCTAAAGAGCCCTTTGACATTTTATGAAAGTGTTTGATTTAATTTGAATAATTATTGTGATTAGTTGAATTAAAAATAATAAACCAGGACAATATAAAACATAGGTCTTGGCTAGGAGGTATTGACTCAGTTTTCTGCATTTTTTTGTTCTGCAATAAAATACATTATAGTTTTTTATTTTGTTTGTTCATCCTTAGTTTCATATAGACTTGAGAAGATTATCTCCTGTTATTAATTAGTTACAACATAAATTATAATAATTTTAAAAATTAATACAGTATAATTATTTTACTAATATAATTTTAAAAATAAATTTAAAAATTATTGATATGTTTAATGTGATATTTTAAAAAAAAAAAGGATTTAAAAATCATATTACAGTTTAAAAATTAGTAAAATATTTCTTCGGACATTGTATATCTTTTTTTAAACTCCTTTCTCTATGTCTTCACTAATTAAGTTCTGGAAAATACTTATGAATAAAAGGATGAGATCAGTCAATGTTACTAGTGGCAATGTTATTCTCGTGTACCGTACCGTACCGAATTTGTACCGAGAACCGAGGTACAACAATTTGTACCGTACCGACCTCATAATTTCCTGTACCACAGACCCCTAATAAATATGAGAATTATTTGCCTACTCTCCATAGATTAACATGGGAAAGAGTATGCAGGTTTGCTGCTGTGAGTAATGCTGAAAGTAGGTGTTTCTAGCGTAAACAATTAATTTTTTGAGCATTTATCTCTACTTTCATCAACATCCGTCCATAAATAAAGGAGTTTGCCTATTCACTATATGATTAATATGGGTTACTTACTTACTTACTTTAACTGAAATGGCGACCTACCCAGGTAGGTATTTTACGCCAAGTATGAATGAGGAATGAATGTAGGATGATTGTGGCGCGATGTTGTAGTCTTTTTACTGACTAAGGCTGACATGTTCCTTAGACAGGACTGTTAATTAATAGCCTAACAGCCAATGGTATTTAAGGTTCCTACAGTTTAACGGGAGATGTGAATCAGTTGAAGTCCTTGTAATGTGCAAGAGGCTTTGTTTGCCTTGCAGCAGACACAGTGTTACATATTAAACTATGATCTACATAAAACACTTGAAAAATAAAAACAACTTACCAAAACTTGGATTGGGTCATGAGAAGCGATTCGTTTACCTTAAACAAATCAAGTACTAATAAATATATTTATTGATTTATATGATTGACTTGAATTATATACACCAAGTATCCATTATTTACTACTCTTTACTTAACTTCTTTTGTTAGTAAAATGTTCAATAAAGGGTAAATTAGTATTTAATTCAAGTCAATTCTATAATTATAATAGTGGGCCTAACTCATGAACTAAAAGGTTAAATATATCCTATTCATCCTCCTTCAATTTTTTCACCTTCAATATTTTAACTAAGATATTGAAACGTGGTTCTAAATTCTTACCAGATAGAGAGGAATCATGTGTAGAAAGAAAGCACATTGCTCTGTAACTTTCATTACATATAAGTGGCCAAATATTAGATATTAGAGGACCCATAATATGTGATCCAAGCAAAAATATTAATTTTTTCATGTCCAAATCATTAAAAAAACTATTCATTAAGAATTTTATGACACATTGATCTTTTAGTAACATCAGATAGAAATGCGCATCAATGAAACTTTAAGTTTTAATTATTTTTTAAATTCCAAACTTTTTCTTTGTCTCTAAGATAATTTTAATATTTTTTTTTTTTAAATACTGGCTGTAAATACCAAAATCAAAGGGTCAAGATGAATATTCTTAGCAATGCTTTGTTATTAGCAATATTATATGACCAGAAGTCTTCAATAGATTCTGCATGTCATCAGTTGAAGAGGCAATGAACACAATTCATCAAGCACAAATTACTGCAGACAAATTAGCAAAGAAGCTCCTGTCCCCACCCGAGGAGGCAAATATGGTTGAATGGAAGATGGTGTCATGAGAAGAGGTGTGTGGCATGAAATATTCAAGCAGAAAAGATATCTATGGCCTGACTATCTTGTGAAATATTAATTAACTTAACTTGTGAAGTACTCATGGGAAATGATTTTTTGCTAAATAACAAAGTTGTTCTAGATTATGGTAGACACTTAATACAATTTTGTGAGAGTGAAATTGTTTTGCCAATGAATGACAAATGGTTACTTAGTTTTGGTAAACAACTAGGGAAACCACAGTCGGAATGGAGTGACGTTTTTACTATAACAGATGTACGAATTCCTCCTCACGATAGGGTGGCTTCCGGCAACTGGGCCCTTATTTCGTGTAGAGCTGTCAAAGCCTTTAGTACATCGTGCTCTGGAACTTTTGGCAGAATTGCCAAATCAATCGGTTGAGTAGCCACGAACCCATGCAACAAGAAAAAAGGCGAGTACCCCGTAGACTCCTGCACACTCGTGTTGTACACAAACGTCACCATCTCCACATATTTCCACCAGTCTTAATGGTTATTGTTGACATAGAATTTTAGCATGGTTAAAATTGTGGAATTGTACCGCTCAACTATTCCCTGAGTTTGGGGATAATTTTTTTTTTTTTTTTTACGAGGGTAAATGCTCATGCACCATCAGGGAGGAAATATCGGTACACTCCCCAGTGTGTGGGACTCTCACCCACTAAAACCCCCTCGCCTCAGGCTGAAATCCGCCTTGGAAGCACCTATTAAGGTATTACATCAAGGCGGAGCCTCGTATGTGAAGCCACATGGCTACAACACCTCCTTAGCCACCTGAGGAAGGATCAAAGCTGGTCCTGATCCTCTTCTTTCTTTTTTCTCTTGAGAACGTTTGGGGAGCCCCTGAGTTTGGGGATAATAATAATAATAATAATAAATTTCCCGCTAAATCCATTGGCTTGTCCTCAGTTTTAGATTTAGTTCCTAACCACGAGTCTTGCTTAGTCATATTTACACATTCTGATTTGTTTACTAACTCAAGAGACGAAGGCCGAATACTCCCTATACACGTGTTATTCCATAACATTGTAGTTACGTTATCTACATTGGTTACAAAAATTACAGATGGAGTAACAGAATTTCCTGCTACACAATGGAAGTTTTTTCCTAATCATCATGTCCTTATCTTTAAATTCATAACAAATGTTTTCTTTAAAATCCTCGGTAGACTTAACTGGAATAGCCACGAATAGCCAGAATAGATATCGGAATATTTCCAGGAGTAATTTTTATTTATTTTTTGTTTGTTTTATTATTTACTATTTTTTCAAGGTATGCTTTGACAGGTATTTCAATTAAAGTATAATATTATCTCTTAGTTTGTGGCATTTATGAGTCAGTGTAAAATGTACATCTATGTTGGGTATTCTCTATTGAGTTCATATAATCGTAATTATTACTACAAGTACCAGCAGTAGACACTATATCAAATGTGATTATGTATCTTTGTACTGTATTTATTATTATTTTATTTCTCCTCTCTATGTTAAGACACCAATCTATTTAATAATTTGTGTAAAATTTCTGCTCTGTAATTTATTTATTTTATTTTATTTTGTGTATTTCTACGCCAGTGGCATTTTTTTAACGTTTTGATGGGGAACGGTCCAAACCCCGGTCTTGTTACTACCTAACGTCGACCTGTTGTTAGGAAGCATCATTAATTAGTAGCCCAATGACAAATGGCGACTGGGTCCAGATTCGACCCTTGCGGGATTCGATCCGGCGACCTTCAGTTTTGAAGACGGGTATTATAACCACTACACCACCCAGCCAGTTAAATCACTTTATAATTCCTCAGTTATTGGTACTTGTGACAGTTAAAATATAGGCCACATTTAATTTTTACATACTTAACCAGAGTTTTTATTGTTAGTTATTGTAAAAGTGATTCATGTTTACACTCTTTCTTAAAATACCTTTCCATTTAATGTGCTGAGTAAATTTCCTTTTATTAATCATAGAGTGTAGTAATCTTGAAATGTATTATTATTTTCCTAAGTTAATGGTAAATTACTTGCGACAATTATTAAAACATACATTAGAACTTTTTGCTTAGGCCTACTAGGTTTTATATTTTTTTTTATTACTGCTGTATTGACTGAGTATATATGTATACCTTAATAACTTATTTTATACTTTAATGTTAAGACACCAATTTGACTTTGTCTATTGCTTGTAAAAGTTGAATGACAATAAAATTATTATTATTATTATTATTATTATTATTATCCCCAAACTCCAATCTATTTAGGAGGAGCCGGCGGCAGTTTCATTGTCGCCGGGGACTTTAACGCTAGGGCAGTCGAATGGGGCATGCCGGAGACTGACACCAGAGGAAGAAAGATTCTGGAGTTTGCTGCCAGAACCGGACTCATCGTCGTGAATGAGGGCAACACCCCCACTTTCAGAAGACCAGGCTATAGGGGCACTATTCCCGACGTAACCTTCGCGTCGGAAAATCTCATGCCCTCGATTTCAGGCTGGAGAGTCGTTGAAGATTTCACGGGCAGTGATCACCAATACATTACCTTCATGTGGTCGTGCGGACGCCTTCCAGTGCAGGCGCGCTACCCCCGTCCTTTACGGTGGAATGTTGCTGGACTCGATGTTGTAACTCTGTCGGCGGTGATCGAGGCCCATAAGGATGATGTGTTGTTGCTAGAGGGCCAGGCTGAAGTTGTGGCCGAGGCCACAATGCAGCTCATCAGCCATGCCTGCGACTCTTCCATGCCTCGTAGAAGAGCTCCCCGTCCAGGCAGAAAATCAGCCTACTGGTGGACGGAAGAAATTGCAATGCTCCGAAGGGCATGTCTACGATGCAGAAGGCGTCTTACTCGAGTCAGGAGGGGTAACCCCATCACTGGGGCCGTCGCCGCTCTGGAACATCGGGAAGCAAAGAACGCTCTGAAAAGAGCCATCCGACGGAGAAAGAGAGAGAAATTGGAAGAGCTCAGAGAGGAGGTGAATTGTAACCCCTGGGGCCTCGGATACAAACTAGTCATGCGCAAGCTCGGAGCCGGGGTCCCCAGTCCTGAGCTGGACCCGTTCTCAATGGAGAACATCGTCAATGCTCTCTTTCCGGCACATCTAGTCAGAGCAGAGGAAAGGTACGTGGAGGACCTCCGTGACGTTCCCCTGTTTACTGCGGCAGAGTTGTGCGAGGCTGCCAGTTCCATGAGGAGCGGCAGCGCTCCTGGACCAGACGGCGTTCCAACAGAAGTGCTGAAGTCTATTGCTAGCACTTGCCCCTCAATCCTCCTGAATATGTTCAATCGGTGTCTGCACGAGGGTGTCTTTTGTCGGCGATGGAGCTCCAACGTCTGACTCTGATTGGCAAAGGTAAGGGAATCCCAGGATCACCATCGGCTTACCGCCCTCTGTGTATGCTCGATACAGCTGGGAAACTCTTGGAGCTTCTACTAAAGCCACGTCTTGTAGCAGCCGTGGCGAACGCTGGTGGACTGTCGGTGAGGCAACACGGGTTCACAAAAGGCCGTTCCACCATCGGAGCCATTCAGGAGGTCGTTGAGGCTGCAAGAAACGCTCAGCGCGGAAACCACCATTCTCGCTGCCTCACGTTGCTTGTCACCCTTGACGTGAGGAATGGGTTTAACTCTGCGAGCTGGAGCGTAATGCTCCATGCACTCGAGCACGTGTTCCATGTCCCTGAATATCTTCTTCGGATCCTTCGGAGTTACCTTAGGGATAGGGAACTTATTTTCCAGACGACGGAGGGCCCTCGTAGAAGGGCTATAACGGCCGGTGCAGCTCAGGGTTCCATTCTAGGGCCGGATCTCTGGAACATCTCTTATGATGGGATATTGAGACTGTTCCTCCCTGAAGACTCCTTCCGCGTGGGTTATGCGGATGACGTTGCAGCGGTCATTGTTGCTCGCGACGTCCAGCTCGCCCAATGGAAGTTGAATCAGGTGATGAGGCTTATAACCAGATGGATGTCGGTGTAAGTGTATATATAAAAGTGTATTCATTGAATCTGGTGTTCTCACGGTGTACGCTTTATATATTCAAGAAGTTCTCCATTTAACTTTCAAAAATAAAGATTTATTTACAAAAGTAGGGAACTTCCATGCTCACAATACGAGACATGGGACAAACCTGGCATATCCTCTCCACAGAACCAATAGTTATGAAAAGAGCCCAGCATATAGAGGGATCAAATTTTTCAATAAATTGCCTGCTACAATAAAATCAATCACCTCTCTGAACCATTTTAAAAAAGAAGTAAAGAAATTTCTCCTATCAAAAGCTTTTTATTCTATTGCAGAATTTTTAAACACTTGACTTGTTTTGAGACAGATTATTTTCATTTATGTATTATGTTAGGTTAATTTATGTCTAGTTACCATATAATATAAAATTTATGACAATACACGATATTTGTAACAAATACTATTGTTCAAATCTTATGTGTAAATAAAGTACTTATGACTTATGACTTATGATGAGGGACCACGGTCTGAGCCTCGCCACTGAGAAGACCGAAATAGTCATGATGACGGGACGCCGAATTCCAACGTTATGCGACTTTCGTGTCAATGCAGAGACTGTTCGAGCCAAGCCGGTAGTGAAGTACCTGGGAGTGCGGCTGGATACCAAGCTCACCTTCAGGGACCAGATCCGATATGCCGTGGAAAGAGCAGGGACGACAACGGCTGCTCTCAGCCGACTTATGGCGAACGTCGGAGGCCCGACAGCCGACAAGCGCAAGCTCCTTTTGTCTGTCTCAAACTCGATACTTCTTTACGGTTGCGAGGTCTGGGCAGATGCGCTGAAGAAGGAGTGCTATCGAAAGCAGATGGGCTCGGTCCAGAGAAGGGCGGCCCTGAGGATAGCGTCAGCTTATCTCTGAGCCGGCATCGTTGGTGGTTGCGGGGGTCATACCTGTGGATCTTCTGGCCCAGGAAAGGAAGCAGGTTTTTCAAACCAAATCCGATCTTGGGATCCAGGCGGCAACACGAGTGGCGAGAGAGGCCACAATGACATCATGGCAAGAGAGGTGGAACCGGGAAACGAGAGGTGCCTGGACGCGTCGATTAATCCCGGAACTGTCCGTGTGGGTCGAGCGCGGGTTCGGTGAGGTCAATTTCCTTATCACGCAGCTCCTCACTGGGCACGGGCTATTCCGCGACTACCTCCATAAGATGGGCAAGGTCGACAGAGCAGCCTGTCGATACGGGGATGCTCCCCGGGATGATGCCTCTCACACATTTTTTGAGTGTAAACAGTGGGCAGCCCAGAGAAGAAGTGTGGAACTGGATGTGGGGGCCATCTCGCCTGAGAACATTGTCCCTCTCATGATGACATCTCTTGAGAACTGGCGACGTATTGCTGTATTCGTCAAGAATGTTCTCAAGAGAAAAAAGACAGAAGAGGATCAGGACCAGCTTTGATCCTTCCTTAGGTGGCTAAGGAGGTGTTGTAGCCATGTGGCTTCACATACGAGGCTCCGCCTTGATGTAATACCTTAATAGGTGCTTCCAAGGCGGATTTCAGCCTGAGGCGAGGGGGTTTTAGTGGGTGAGAGTCCCACACACTGGGGAGTGTACCGATATTTCCTCCCTGATGGTGCATGAGCATTTACCCTCGTAAAAAAAAAAAAAAAATTATCCCCAAACTCAGGGAATAGTTGAGCGGTACAATTCCACAATTTTAACCATGCTAAAATTCTATGTCAACAATAACCATTAAGACTGGTGGAAATATGTGGAGATGGTGACGTTTGTGTACAACACGAGTGTGCAGGAGTCTACGGGGTACTCGCCTTTTTTCTTGTTGCATGGGTTCGTGGCTACTCAACCGATTGATTTGGCAATTCTGCCAAAAGTTCCAGAGCACGATGTACTAAAGGCTTTGACAGCTTTACACGAAATAAGGGCCCAGTTGCCGGAAGCCACCCTATCGTGAGGAGGAATTCGTACATCTGTTATAGTAAAAACATCACTCCATTCCGACTGTGGTTTCGCTAGTTGTTTACCAAAACTAAGTAACCATTTGTCATTCATTGGCAAAACAATTTCACTCTCACAAAATTGTATTAAGTGTCTACCATAATCTAGAACAACTTTGTTATTTAGCAAAAAATCATTTCCCATTAGTACTTCACAAGTTAAGTTTGATACTACATATACATTTTGTCGAAATTGAGCACCTCCAATTAAAATCTTAACTTCTGTCAATCCAATTACTGCTAATGGAGATTTATTCGCAGAGGTTAATAATATATTCCCTGGGTGTAACAGTTCCTTGCCTTGTACCAGAGTGCTGTCAATTAGGGATACATTCGCTCCTGAATCAAGTGAGATTTGAACTTCCTTATCACCTAACCAGCCACTAGTATAAAGTGCCAATTTGACAGACCTGCCAGGCCTAGTGGAGATTACTGATTCAGTAAAGTTGACATGTGTACGCACACTGTCTACCTCGGCGCTGAGTGTCGCTGACATTGTCGTGTCAGCAATGCCACCAGTCTCTTCTTCACTTAGTCTCCGATTCAGCATGTTAACCCTCGCAGTCCATTGACTCATCTCTTGTAAACAAATGACTTGAAGCTGTTTTTGCTCCAGTGGAGTCGGTTTTTTCAATCGAGATTCGAGTTTTTTCAAAACTGAAATGTCTCTTTAATGAACTGATCATTATGTACATTATCAATTTCCACACAAGTGTTAACTGGTCCCTGGGAAGGTACTACATACCCTCCCAGCTCAATTAGTTTTTTTTATTACAATCTCTGGCGAAATGTTTACTGGAACCACATGTCCAGCACCACCAATTCCTAGTTCTTGATACGGAAAATCGGACATTCCTATCACGACTGTCATTACATCGTACATTCCTATTTCCTATTATACCCTCTGGGTCGGTTTCCCTCACTATTGTATCCTCCCCTATTTTGAGAGCGACTGTCGTGCCTCTCCGGAGTTCTTCCCCTACCTCGTGACCAATCTCTGGGACGAGACCATTCCCTGACTCTGTACGATTCCCTATCTTCGTATGAACCTCTATCCCTGTACGAGTTGCTATCACTGGAGGGGTCCCTATATGCGTTCCTGTTCCCGTCACGGCTTCGGCCCCGCTCCTGTGTTTCGGGTTTCATATTCTCGTCCCCTCTGACTGTATTTACTCGGAGTTGCTGGACCAATAATTGAGTTATTTTGTCCAGCTTGTCCTCTAACCCTTTGTTTTGCCCCATCTGAGTCACCCCTTCCAAACCAAGCAGTTGCCTCATCAAAAAGGCTGACATTTCATATCTTGAAATGTTATCCCGCAAACGTGCCAGAGATGAATTGTCCAACATTGCTATTTGATGTAGCAATGCTGGGTTCAATCCTTTTAGCACGTGGCTACATACACGAGCTTCCTACATATCTTCATCTACCCCCGCACACAGTTTTTCTACGTCCGCCAGGTACTGGTTTACCGATTCAGTTGGTAATTGTACCCTGGTGTTTAGTTTAGCCAATGTTATCTCCTTAGATTCTAAGGGTGAGAAGACGTTCATGAATGCCTGTTTGATCCCAACCCAATTTATGCCCAGGTTTTTTCTTTCCAAATTCTCGAAAATATCTAGTGCTGCGCCCGATAGGTAAATAGGGAAGTATGTAATTTTCTTTGCATCTTCCCAAGAATTCACCGTAGCTGCCCTTTCGAATCTTTTTAGAAAGGTCTCTACAGATTACGACGGGGCCCCCGAAAAATTTCCCGGATTAAAAAAAGGCAAATTTTGATGGCATAGGGCCATTTTAATCTGTTTTAACTGGTTTTTCCTCTTGTTCTATTGATGAATCAGTAAAATTGCCTATATCCTCATACTCATGCTCATTCTCATAAATTCTCAAATTTTGCGTTAGATCCATAACTTAAAATTTTGTATAATATATATATATATATATATATATATATATATATACATATATATTATAAATTAAATAATTATTCATAACTTAGTTCCCTTTTTTTTGTGTGAGACATTATTTTATTTAAAAAATTCACAACATGTTTCAGAACTCAGTCCATTATCAAGTGGTGTAGTAATAAGAACATAACCTTGTTGTAAATAAAATTTATAAATGTCATATGGTTAATTTTGGAAAGTAAAGAAGAGAGGAGATGGATGTTGTATGTATATGTGTTTATGTTTTTTTGTTTCTTATTTTTTCTATTTGATCGTAGATTGGGTGAATTTGTGGTGGTAACATTGAATTTAAAATATTTATCGGATCTTTTTTGCGATGTATGTAGATATTCAATTCTTCTTTAACATTTAATTTTTCACGTTGTTTTTCGAACTCCAGTACTGATAAATTTTCTGTCATGTTTTTGTAGCTGTGTCCTGATGTTATTAAATGTTCTGCGAAGTTGGATTTACATGTAGTTTTGTTGTTGGATTTAAGTGCTTGAATGTGTTCTTCAAATCTTGTTTTGAATGTTCGATGTGTTTGTCCAATGTAATATCTGTCACAATCACTGCATTTGATCTTGTAAATACCAGGTTTGTTGAAATTATCATTGTCTATTTTTTCAGGGCTCGTTTTTAGCGAATTTCCCATAGGGAAGAAGCTATTACCGTAGGTCTCATGGCGAGACTTAAGCCCGGGACCATGTTATTTTTTCTTCTTTAGGTGCCCAGAGTCCAAAAACAATAGTCGTTAAAATTTTTATATATATATATATATATATATATATATATATATATATGTATATATATATATGTGTCTGTTAGCACGATAACTCTCGTAAAAATGGTCCAATCAAGACCAAATTTGGTAGAGACGTGTATTCCTACAAGTGCTCGGACGAGTTCGTTAACCAGACATATCGGTTAATGGGAACGGGTAGTTTGGGGGGGTTTTGTACCCCAAAATGGGGTTTTTTGCGTTTTTCACATGTAGTTTTTAAAAATTTCTAATTTTATATTTCTCCATTGGAACCAGCTTAAAAAACTACACGATTAAGTTCCTTAAAGTTTTTCTCTATCTCCAAGGGTTACGGAGATATTAAAAAAACTAAACACAGTACATTGTATTGTGGGGCTCCAATGTTAATCTTATGGAGGATAGGGAAAAATTAATATTTCCCATATTAATGAATATTTTTGGATAAAACTTGATTTTTAGCTTCATGTGGTTGAGATCTTCCCATTTATGCTTAAAAATCATAGTTTATGTGTTTATCATGGCAGCAAACCTGCATACTCTTTTCCCATAATAGTCATATAGGGAATAGGCAAACTCCTTTTATATATGGACAGATGTTGATGAAAGTTGGTATAAATCTTAAGATAAAAATTATTTATGGTAGAAATGTCTAATTTCAGTGTTCCTCACAGCAGCAAACCTGCACACTCTTTGCCATGTTAATCTTATGGAGAATAGGCAAATAATTCTCATGTTTATGGACAGATTTTTATAAAACTTGTCATATATTATTATTATTATATTATTGATTTGGAAATTCGCTGAGTACGCAGGTCTGCTGCGACGGGGGTATTTTGTTTATCAAATGAAAAATGTTATTTTTTGTTTTGTAGCTTAATTTAAGATTTGTATTTTTGAGTGTTCTTCTTATGGCTTTGTCCATGTAATTGTTGTATGGTACACACATATATTTATCTTTTACTTCATTTGATTTTTGTGTTGTGGGTTGAATCTTCTTTTTTAGTTTTTTCTTTATCATGTTATTTATCATTTTTGTTCTGTATCCATTTTGTTCTGCAATATATTTTATGGTGTTTGACTCTTTAATGAAATTTTCTGTTGAGAGTGGAATATTTACGAGTCTGTGAATAAGTGAGTGAAATGTTGCTATTTTGTGATTCCATGGGTGGTTAGAATTATATGGTATGATGGTGTTTCTTGTGGTAGGTTTTCTGTATACGTCAAATGAGTGTTTTGTTCCAACTTTTGTAATTGTGATGTCAAGGAAGTTTATAACTTTTTCCTGGATTTCTCCTGTAAATTTTATCGTTGATGATAATGTATTAATGTGTTTCAAAAATGTGTCAGCTTCAATTTTAGTTCCTTCAAATAGGCAGATGATGTCATCTACATATCGGTACCAATAATTTATTTTGTTTTTGAACGGGTTAACATCATTTATTATTTTTGTTTTCTCTAATTCTGTTATGTATATGTTTGCAATTAGTCCTGATAGGGGTGATCCCATGGGTAAACCGTCTTCTTGGAGATAGAAAGTTTTATTGTAACAGAAATAGTTTTGTTTGAGAGTTATCTGAGTCAGATTGATGATATCATCTATTTCCTTTTTGTTCATCATCTTATTTTCTGTTAGGTTTCTTCTTAAAATTTGAATAATAATAATAATAATAATAATAATAATAATAAGTTCTTTATTCTTTCTTTTTAAATACAAACAAATATTACAATATGTACTATATACTCAGAAATGTCCCGCTAGGCAAAGAAATGGTTCTTTAATAGGGATATTTGAATACATGTTTGTTATATCAAAGAATATTAGTAAGGAATTGTTGGAATAATCTATATCTTTAATTTTGTTTATTATGTCTATATGTATTTTTCACATTATATCCATTATATTATTATACTATCCAAAAATATATAAATTAATTAGTTTTATACAAGAAAACACTAATAAAGGTGTTAAGATAAAACATTGCTTTTTGGTGAAATTTAATTGGATCAGTACAAGGCTGCTGGCAAAAAAAGTTACCAATGGGTTAGAATAGAATTATTTAGTTATTTAGCTGTCACATATTTTTGTTGTTTTACTTTAGCAGTGGTACAGTATTTCATGATCTGAATTAAATTATTGAAATTTTAATACATTATATTTTGTTTGCTACTGTTGGGAAATTATTAAGTTCTGTTATTGGCTACACCCAAACAATACAATTTATTTTCTAAACCCAATAACCTATTTCAAATGTTTAGGGTTTCTTCTAAAATAAACAATAATTTATATATAAAATTGAATGTATGTCTGTCTGTCTGTATGTCCTTTATGCGTTGCCAAAATACTCATCCGATCGCCATGAAATTTTAGGAAGTTGCTCTATGTGTCTGGGAAGGTTTTAGTGAAAAAATATTTTCGAAAACCCCATAAGTTTCCATTTTATGGCGTTTTAAATTTATAATGTTAACCTTATGGAGAGTAAGTTTGTTTACAAATTGTCTACAATGAAAACATTTGATTTCTTAACTACAGCTGATTGGTTTACTTTCCATTAGCAATACCGTATGCTTTACTATCCAATGCCATCTGAATCATTCATTAATGTTAAACTATGAAGTAAATGTGTACTGTAAAAAATGAACAGCTTTATTCACCACGTTAATAGTTAACTGGTTTGGGGGATTATGTATTTATATTTTTATTTCATGTCTGATTAAAGTCACGTGTTTATATGATAATTACAATGTTTATATTATTACGTTTATTATAATAATCAGCTGTTGTATATCTTTCCTATAAAAGCCGTATTACAGTTAGGTTTCATTAGGTTTGAATTGGATTTGAAAATTGTGAATTAATCCACTCAGATTTATTTGTTTTATGGGAATGATAATAATATGTTTTATCGTTTCAGTATTGTTATTCACTATGCAGCGACCCAGAATAACCTTTCACAATGAAGCCGTATTGCTATTCGACTTCAGAACATGGCCAATCTTAAAGTTAACATGTGTTTACTGTGAGGCGTTACGAAGTTCACCGGGTCAGCTAGTAAATTTATAAAATAATTTACTACAAACATTAATTTATATAATTTTACTAAACCAGTAACCCTAAAACTCGTAGGTGTTTTAGCTTTAACTGAATTCATAATCTAGTTGCAAAACAGTGAATTCAATGAGTTAGTTCCAGCCAACCTGCCTGATTCTTTATCACCGAAAAAGCGAAAAAGTTATTAGACCACGATAAACATTTGCAGAGGAAAGTGTAATTTACTGCCTTTGTACTTTGTCTATAGGTGTCCAATGTCATTCTTATAAGGAATACAAAAATATACATTTATTTATTGCTTATTTTTTAACCGTTTCATAAACTATTGGTCTGCAGCTTATAATTACAAAAACCCCACTTATGAAGGTTTGTAATTTTCTGAGTATGGTTATGTAATGAACTGTCAAAATATCTTGTTTAACATCTCATTATTTTGTTAAACATATAATAGTTTATTTAATACTTGATTACTTTTCCTAGTTATATATACAGCTATTTCTAGTTAGCTACTTCTAGGTACAGTAAAACCTCGTTAATCCGGACCCCATTAATACGGACTTCGCTTAATCCGGACAGCCATTGGATCGCATTTTTAATGCGCAGAACGCTGATTAGTAGCATACGATCGTCACTGTACAACTGCGCCCGGCGATGTGAGCGTGCGTGTGCCGAGTGCGGGCGGTCACAGCGCAAGGCGTACGTGCCGTTACCATGGTTACTGTCAGCCAATAGTAGCTCAGTCACATGATTGTGTTTCTCCTGCTCGTGTCAGGCCATCAGTTGCTCCTCAGAGGTCAATTATTGCACTTCACGTTATAGTTGCGTTGTTTAATTGTGAAATTAACACAAAAGAAAGGCAAATGAAGTTCAACTCCTTCTTCAAACCAGTTCAGTCTCTGGAGGACGAACCTTAACTCTCATGTTCAAAGTAATTTTGTCTTTTTTCGTTGACTCATTTTTTGTATGGACTTTAATAGCAAGTGTATATTTTGGTTCAAATGTAACTACTGTTTGTACAATATGTATTTTTATATTCAGAATATACATACTATTTAAGTTTTTCTGCAAAAGGTGATTTTTGGGGTACCCAAAAATCACTGTCTTTCTTCGTTTAGGATTATTTGTTTTTATCTGGACTTTCGTTAATCCTGACGACTTGTAGCCCCAATTAGTCCGGATTAACGAGGTTTTACTGTATCCACTTACCAAAATATATAATAAATTTATATAATGAATTAGGTTATGTATTGTGATGGCTCGTCATTTATATGTTTACTTATATTCTACTGAAATAGACAGAATTTTGGATGAAGAATATTTCACTGAAGAACAAAGTAATTATATTCATAAACAACAGGCTATGTTTTCTAGTTTAATTAATTTAATACTCCGTATGTAATTTTAATATCCATGAAGCCTTAATCTGAGAAAGTTAAAATTAATTTCAATTGAATGAATTGTAAATAAAATCCACCTTGCAGATAGATCACAAGAATTTACTTCTCTTACCATTGCCATTATCAGTGGTTTCAGCTGGCATGATACGAGAAACATCTGGTGACTCAGTCCTTGAAGTTTTATCATGCTTTGGTGTAGACGCCTTTCTCTGAGGTATTCCAATTCTGAAATTATTTTTACTTTTAAAAACTTTACCTAAAGTTTGAAATTACAATTGAGAACATCTAGATTACCAAATAACCTAAATTTTCCATTAATCCTAAGTGTACTGTATTTATACTATCTATATTTGTGCAGAACATTCCTCCATTATTTTTCAACAGATTTCTGGCTCGGTAGCTCAGTGGTAGGGGAAGAAATCAAGTTTCCACTCAAGGCTCTGTCATTTTAACTCTAGTTCATATTGGTAAATGTTTGATTCACAAACTATTCAAATAGATGTCACTAAACACTTTTAACATTAATCAATGTAAATTTCAATTTTTCACACCTTCCTTGACAAAAACCTGATCTCAGGAAGTAGTTTATATTGTTGAACAGCTGATAAGATGTCATCACAAGGATTCCAAATTTATGTCCTGTAAGTCTAAGTTAAGCCAATTTTGAAACATAAGTAATTTGTCTTGGTGGGTATTGAACAACCCTCGTATGTATCATGGCATCATGTTCCATAACTAATTAATGAATGAAACAAACTTATACCAAAGAATAATGAAATGGCATCCTTTTCAATGTCTTTGCTAATACACCTTTTAGATACTTTGCATTTCAATATGTAAAACATAGGTCTATTGTATTAGTAATAAGATAAAATATCAACTGTTTTTACTAACCCGAGTCTTGTACTTGATGAACTTTGGTTTACATCTACTTGTATCTTATTTGGTATAGGTTGTTGAAAGACTGCCATAGTTTTCCTTCTATTCACTGTGGTTTTCTTCATCTTAGCAAACTCATTCATTCTGAAAAGTATAGTTTCTGTTAGTAAACAAATGCTGAAACTAGACTTTGCAAAAATCTATAATAAGTAACTGATACACAAAGCAAATTAGCTGATACCAATAGTACTTATACAAATTATGCTTCCGAACAATTATATGAACAAAATTCTATAAAGCCTTTTATACATACAAAACACCAATAAACATACCTTCAAATAGAAGAATCTGATGTCAGCTCTAAATACTTCGTCATTAAGCTAACAAATTTTCATTGACTATCTCTTAGGAAAGTGAAAGGGATGAATTAAAATTCATGTTGATTGAATTTTGAAAAGTTTGTCAGGGACAAATTTAAGCACATGTCATTTGAGTCTGATTTCAGGGCAGCAATTATTAGGGTGGCAAATTGAACATCAAAAAGTTCTCCTCAGAAATGAAAAAATCTATTAGGCTATATTCACAACAATTTAGTGTTGGACAAAGATTATATAAAGCGATAAAAATCAGCAAAATTCTTTGATGAGTAGCTTTTTAAACAACAGTAAATTATGAAGAACACCGTACTATAGTCTTCAAAGGCTGCAGTCTATGAAATTGGAATGCTCTAATCAAAAAACAAGGAAAATCAGTGGACATCTATTTTTACTTTCTCCCCTTATACTTGGAGAAGTATGGTTTTTGTAAAAAATTTTGAATTTGGGTTAAGAGTGGAAATATCTGTTTTGAGGTCCCCTGATTCCACAAAAGTAGGTTTCAACACAATGTCTGAGTGTGTATGTCTGGATGTGTACAGAGACACAGCCTACCCTATTGGTCAGATTTTAATGAAATTTGGTATATAGGGCCTTATTCACCATGACTCCAGGCATTTTTTTTCATTTTTGATTTTTAACACGTTCACTGCTGCACTCGAGAAATCTCACGCAGCCGACCGCCATGCGCGGGGGAATTCCTGCACTTTGTAATCAAAATATTATTGCTTTTCTTTGCCGGTTGCACTGGTACGGTAATGTTCATTGTGGTGTAGCATTGCATACCGGTTAGAGGTTAGATTTTGTGCACTACTAGTTTCTACGTGGCGCTCTCGGTGCCCACTGATGGCTAATGTGTTTGTTAGTCAGCACCTGAAAAATCCCCATAATTGTCTTTAGCAGTGAATGTGTTAAGGGTAGTTTACCCCTAAAAACCCTTGAAAAACGTGAGAAGTCCAAAATTTTCAATAATGGCTATAACAATTCTGATTTAAATTTAAAGGTTTACAGTGTATAGAGTACTCAAATGACATGACACCACCCAGATGTCTGTAAAAATTACAATTAAAAATTAGGGCTTTTAATTATTAAAAAAATCAAGGGAAGTAGCTATTACCGTAGGTCTCATGGCAAGACTTAAGCCCAGGACCATGTTAGAGGCCAAAAAAAATAGTCGTTAAAATTTTTATATATATATATATACAGGGTGATTCACGAGGATATGCGGTAACTTTGAGAGCTCATTCTATATGTAAAAATAATGAAAAAAACTTATTTAAACATAGGTCCGGAAATGTTTCGTTAGCGAGTTATACAGGGTTAAAGATTTCTCCTGGATTTCAGTTCCGCTGAGTAAATGAAGACTCTCTGAAATTCTGGGAAGTTAAATTTAGGTTAAATGCTATGGTTAAAAAATTATGGTTAGTTAAATAAAAATGCCATTGTTTCTTATGGTTTTTTACCTGAAAAATTGATTAGAACAGGTCCCAGAACTGTAAGATGAGTAGTTTTTGAGTAATCCAGTGTAAAATGCAAAAACATTGAGTAAAAAAACACAATTTTTACATTTGGCCAGCAATCGCTTTGTTATTTTACCAATAAACTGATCAAATTTCAGAACAAAACTTGTAGAAAATTTAATTCTAAACAAAACGGTATGATTAAAGTATACAGAAAGTGAACAGATAATCGATTAAAGGAAGTTTTATTGAAAACTGTAATGTAAAGTTATGCAATAAAATTACAGTAAATGCTCAAAAATGTTGCCATTAACTTCAATGCATCTTTCTGCTCGTTTAAGAATTGGTCTTGTTGCTTTTCGTAGTTCTACGGGGCTCTCCTTTAACTGCACAAAGGCTTCATTAATTCGATCAAGTAACGCCTCACGGGAATTTACTTTGACCTCGTAAACATGATCTTTCATCCATCCCCATATGCAGAAGTCCAATGGCGTATGATCTGGTGACCTTGGTGGCCAGTGTATAGGACCACCACGACCGATCCATTTATTTGGGAACTGATGATGTAGATAGGTGGAAACATCATTTGAAAAATGTGGCGGTGCGCCATCATGCTGGAAGTACATCTTGCGTCGCGTTGCAAGAGGAACATCTTCCAGCAATGTCGGTAATTCTTCTTGAAGAAACTGTAAGTACGCCTGACCTGTTAAGCGCTCTTGAAAAATAAACGGTCCAATTAGCTTATCATCAATAACACCACACCATACATTAATGTTAAAACGGTATTGAAAGTTACGTTCAATTGTTGCATGAGGGTTCTCTTCTGCCCATGAATGTTGGTTTCGTAAATTGTTGATACCATCACGAGTGAACTGTGACTCATCGGTAAATAAAATGTACTTGAAGAGTTGACGATGATTGACTAACCAATTGCAGTACTCCAAGCGATGTTCATTGTCTCCTGGTTGTAAATGCTGTACTTTTTGTTTATGGTAGGGATAAAGGTTGTTCTTATTAAGTGTTCTCCAAACTTTACTTTGCGAAACCCTAAACCGCTTTGAAATACGTCTTGTACTAATACCTGGACTACGTTCAACAGCTTCTACATTAACATCAACAGGGCGGTCAGACTGGATCTTTACGCTTGGAAGTGATCCTTTTCCCGTAACGTAGAAATATTATTCCATAAATCTACTAATAAATATTCTGTATTCTTCCACAGCGATTGTAGCACATACACCGTAAATAAACACCATATCGGCGTATTCTTCAGTTGAAAATAAGTATGGCATTACTACTACAAACAAATTTAACAAAACTAATTACAATATTCAAAACACAAACAAACAATAACTAAAACAATTATATTCAAAAAAAATTAAACAAATCAAAAAACAATAATCAGCTCAACATTTATAATAGTGCCATTATAAAAACAAATTAAAACATTGTATTTTTTTTATTATTTATTTAAAAAAAAAAATTAAAAATTTAGTAAAAAAAAATTAAAAATTTAATAAAATCAAGATCTTTAAAAATCAAAAAAAAATTCAAAAAATTAATACTTCTTTTTCATAAAAAAATTCAAAATAAATCATTAAAAATTAAATTTTCTACAAATGTAAAAATCTCAAAAAACACTAGGAAGCGATTGCTGGCCAAATGTAAAAATTTTTTACTCTAATTTTTGCTTACTTACACTAAAAATAATTAAAAAAATCAATATTTCAGGTAAAAAACAAACAAAATTATAAATCAAATATTTTAAACTGAAATTCTTATAACTGTATAACTAACATTTCCGGACCTATGTTTATATAAGTTTTTTTCATTATTTTTACATATAGAATGAGCTCTCAAAGTTACCGCATATCCTCGTGAATCACCCTGTATATGTGTGTATATATGTGTGTGTGTGTGTGTGTGTGTGAACACGATAACTCTCGTAACAATGGTCCATTGGGACCAAAATTGATAGAGACGAGTATTCTTACATAAGACGAGTTCGTAAACCATACATATCGTTCAATCGGAACGGCTAGTTTGGGGGGGGTTTTGACCTCAAAAATTGGGTTTTTACTTTTGGCAAATTTCCCATTGGGAAGAAGCTATAACCGTAGGTCTTGCGATGCAAGACTTAAGCCCAGGACCATGTTATTTTTTCGCGTGCGCCACCTCGGCACATTGGCACATATGTGTGTGTGTGTGTGTGTGTGTCTGTGAATACGATAACTCTCATGATAATGGTCCGATCGAGACCAAATTTGGTAGAAACATGTATTCCTACATTTGCTCGGACGAGTTCATAATCGAGACATATCGATTATCCTTCAATGAATCCGAAGGAGTAGTTTAGAGGGGTTTGTACCCCAAAAATGGGTTTATTGCACTTTCCAAAATAATTTTTTAAAATTTCAAATTTTATCTTTCACCATTTGAATCAACTTAAAGGTATGCTTAAAGGTATGGGGGTATTATCACAGATTATCTAAATTTACTTAAGGGAGAAAGTATGTGTCAGTCCGCTGATACCGTTTTTTAATTATTTTTAATTATTATGATATCTTGTTTACATATGTAAATAATTTGTGATTAGGTTTTTAAAACTTTTTAAAACTATGGAAGGTATAGTGGAAACCTTAGGTGTACCACCAATTTCTAAAGGCCATTGAGATGTCCCGTTCTATGTTGTTGATTTTCCCCGTTACTGATTCTGTTAAATCGAATCACACTGCACAACCGATAGATTTTGTATTTTTGTATCAGAATATTATGTGGTCTGACATTGTCCTAAGATTTAAGGTTAAAATATGACACTCTGAAACTGAGAATATTTACTTTAATACATTTATTTCACTTTCTAATGAAATAACTCAGGAGGAAAACACTATAAATGAACTATTTTCCAACATTTTGCTATGATTTGAAGTACAAATATGACACTATAATTTTAAACTATCCAGTATGGCTCTGAGAATGATAGGAATAGAGGTTTGCAGCAGGTAAAAGAGGGAATTTTAGGGAATTCGGGGTAAAATGTAAAGTTCTAGGAAATCTGAAGGGTAACTTGACAGGTAATGATGTTTTAGCAGGGTTTACATTTTATGTCATAAATAAGCTAGGATCCAAAAATCCTAGGACGTCAGAAAAACATTCTTTCACAACCAAAAATAATTAATTAATCAGTCTTATGTTATTAGACAAATAAATGCATAAGAGTGAATTTTCTCCCCGCCCTAAAAGATATTGTAGCCTATAAATAAGTTATAGAAACTAACATTTGAATTTATTCACATAACAAATATATTTGATAATCACATATGTCAAAAACAGGGGATATTTATTTAACTCTCATAAAGTAAAGTACCTGGTGACCGAGCTTTGCTCGTTTAGAATAATATATGTATTATAAAAAATAATTAGAAAAATAAAAACACATTTATTACTCAATGAAAACATTTATGTGGTTTAAATAAAACCGGTTTTAATACCCCTTAATTAATATGGCATAAATATTGAACAAATATATAGCCCTCGGGTGGGGATCGATCACGCGACCTTGCATACGTGAGATCTAAGCGCTTAAGCTACGGCGTCAGCCGATTTCGCGTCGTCGTTTAAGAGTTTTTGGCCAACCTCAATTAATTGTTTTAGCTAACCTTATACTGAATTTAAATGTCCATACTGTTTGTTATTATTATCCTATGATCAACTGATTTTGTTAGAAACTGAATGAGGATTGAAAAGCAAAAGATAAATTTAATTTACACCAATTATTTGGTTTGTTACAGTAGCTTCAAGCAATACAACGAATACGTTTTCTATCAAAATACGGAATATTTTGGAAATACTCTTTCCTGCTTTTATTTCGCACAATTATGTTACCCTAAAGTTTTTACAAATTGTTTAGTAACCTGATAATTTTACATTTATTACATACATAAAATAAATATTTATGAAAAACCTCTATTCACATATTGTTCTTTGCCGTCTTCAATCAAGAACTGTCAAACGTTTATAAACAGCTGTTTTGGTTTGCATTGTTTACATTTGATTCTCCATAAGCGTAATGTTAATTTTTTAGATTTTAAACTTAATATTACAGTAAAACACGAATTTTCCTGGACATTAGACCTATCTAGAACTTATTTTCTACTCGGAAATTAGTAATTTCCAAAATTTAAAGAAATTCCTCGGTGCCGTTTTCGAGATCCGTGTGCAAATATATATATATATATATATATATATATATATATATATATATATATATATATATATATATATATATATATACAAACCTTGCTCGTATTATAGTATTGGATTTAAACGAAAGATTTCTCAATGCAAAGAAAGCATGTCCGTCGCCACAAATCTAGACTACTCGGGTGACGTTCCAGATGTACAGAACTATGGTGGCACAGACGTAGGCGAAATCCAATATAAAAAAAAACAGAAAAATCACCCTCTCCCACATGATTATTCATGTGGGAGAGGGTGAGGGGGTCAACTCTAGATTATTCTAGAGTTGACCACGGTTTTACTCATGGTCAGCACCATGCCCTTTCACAGGAATCAAAGACCCCAGCGGAAGGGGAAGTACTAGTATTATGGGAGAAAAGTCTTTAAGGGAGTGTCTGCTGAGAGGCCCTGGATAGAGCAGGGGGATATCTCAGTAGGCTATTACTAAGCACCTGTTAAAGAACAACAACCTCAAGAAGACCCAGCTCCTACCACATCCCAATGACACCACTCCAACCCTCGGCCCTAATGACAGTGAGGAGAGACGACTCTGCCGACATCAAAGACAGGCGACTCTGATGACAGCGAAGACCGACGACCCTGACAGCCTGAGGACTAGATTCCACGCAGAGGATGGACCGCAAGCAGTTTGAAGGACCGGGAAGGGGGGAGGCGGTGGCTGAGCAGATCTAGGGTACCCGGCGCCTCCACCATGTAAACTCTGTAAACTGTTACTTTAAATTTTCAAAAGATCTTAGTTATAAGACACTCGCTACGCTGTAGAGATACCCCAGAATCATAACTCAAATGAACACTAATAGGAGGAAATCAAACTTTTTAATAATAATATATGTAAACAATTGAATACAAAGTAAATGAGATATTTAGGCTATTAATGGATACAATTTTTCACTCTCTCTGTTACCATCTAACTGTTTACAAAATCAAAATTCTAATAAGCCATAAATTGCCATAAGTTTACTTTATATTTACAGTTAATGCAAAATATACAGGTTTAAACCTTTTGTATTGATCAGTGATTATTAGCTTATTATAGTCAAAGTAATTTATTGGAACATGCCCTATAATCCAAGCTTATTTGTTTTATTTTATTTATATACCCATGTAATATTTTATGAGGGAATTCACTTTGAGTTTTGCTATTGGACGTGCTTTCTTCACCTTGAAAAATCTTTTGTTTGAATTCACTTTATGTGAGTTGAATAAATATCCCATCTTTTTATCATTTATCCACATGTTAGTTTTTATATATACATTATCTTTATAACCTAGCTAACCCAAATTCACACAGATCCCTTTATCTAGACTGGATGGTTTGTGTCATATTTTAGCCTAACACCATAGGAAACGCCAGAAAACATTCTTAGTTCTTAGGAGAGTTCGCACTCTAAGTTATTAGACAGTGAAAAAAGCTCATTTAAGATGATTTTTTTGGGCGGTAGGTGTAAATTGAACTAATCACAGGAATACTATGATAACCTTGAAGTATAAATCGTTTATTTAGCCTATTTAGAGGCTAAGCTGTGCTTTATTTTGAGTATTATTACCATTAGGTTAATCCAATACTATAATACGAGCAAGGTTTGTATGTATATATATATATATATATATAGGCTATTTGCACACGGATCTCGAAAACGGCACCGAGGAATTTCTTTAAATTTTGGAAATAACTAATTTCTGAGTAGAAAATAAGTTCTAGATAGGTCTAATGTCCAGGAAAATTCGTGTTTTACTGTAATAGTACCTGGTGACCGAGCTTTGCTCGGATAGAATAAGACATGTTTTTACAAGTTAATTAGGAAAATTAAAACAAATTTACTGCTCAATGAAAACATTTATGTGGTTTAAATAAAACCGTTTTAATACCCCTTAATTAATATGGCATAAATACTGAACAAATATATAGCCCTCGGGTGGGGATCGATGACACGACCTTGCATACGTGAGATCTAAGCGCTTAAGCTACGTCAGCCGATTTCGCGTCGTCGTTTATGAGTTTTTGGCCAACCTCAATTGTTTTAGCTAATCTTATACTGTATTTAAATGTCCATACTGTTTGTTATTATTATCCTGTGATCAACTGATTTTGTTAGAAACGGAATGAGGATTGAAAAGCAAAAAATAATTTAATTTACACAAATTATTTGGTTTGTTACAGTAGCTTCAAGCAATACAACGAATACGTTTTCTATCAAAACACGGAAGATTTTGGAAATACTCTTTCCTGCTTTTATTTCGCACACTTATGTTACCCTTAAGTTTTTACAAATTGTTTAGTAACCTGATAATTTTACATTTATTACATACACAAAATAAATTATATGAAAAACCTCTATTCACATATTGTTCTTTGCCGTATTCAATCAAGAACTGTCAAACGTTTATAAACAGCTGTTTTGATTTGCATTGTTTACATTTGATTCTCCATAAGCGTAATGTTAAATTTTTAGATTTTAAACTTAATATTACAAGAAAACACGAATTTTCCTGGACATTAGACCTATCTAGAACTTATTTTCTACTCGGAAATTAGTTATTTCCAAAATTTAAAGAAAATCCTCGGCGCCGTTTTCGAGATCCGTGTGCAAATATATATATATATATATATATATATATATATATATATATATACAAACCTTACTCGTATTATAGTATTGGATTAAGTTTAAAATCTAAAAATTTAACATTACGTTTATGGAGAATAAAATGTAAACAATACAAACCAAAACAGCTGTTTATAACCGTTTGACAGTTCTTGATTGAAGACTGTGGGGAACAATATAGAGGTTATGCATTAGTATTTATTTTATGAATTAAATAAATGCAAAATTATCAAGTTACTAAGCAATTTGTAAAAACTTAAGGATAACACAGCTGTGCGAAACAAAAGCAGAAAAAAGTATATCCAAAATCTTCCGTGTTTCGATAGAAAACGTATTCGTTGTATTGCTTGAAGCCACTGTAACAAACCAATTAATTGATGTAAATTAAATCTCTCTTTTGCTTTTCAATCCTCACTCCGTTTATAAAAAAATCAGTTGATCACAGGCTAATAATAACGGTATGGGTAATTAAACAGTAAATGATCGGCTTTGGCTAAAAGACGTTAAGGGGAGTCGGATGAGGTATAGGGTCAAAATTTTTCATTTTTATTTTTATATTGTAATTTGTTCCAATTTTATTCACGTTTATTATAAAAAAAATTCATTCAAATCTGTGGAGTATTTATCATTTTATATCAATTTTCGTAAGGCAGTGCATAGAGCTTGTTGTTGTAAGTGCATAGAGTTTCTCAGTTAACTTCAACTTTAAATGCGTTTTTCCGAAAGTTATAAATTTTATCACTTATGTACCTTTTTCTCGGGAACCACTAAAGATATCTTTATGATTTTTTTTTTAATTTGTAAAGAATGAAATGTGAAGAATTTGACCCGGGATTTTATCCAAATATATAAAAATAAATTTTTAATCAAATAAAAAATCTTTTTAATATAATTTTTTGGACTTTTTTTTTAAAAAATCATAACAATTTTTTGTTTTTTTCAAAATAAAAAAGCCCGGGTCGAAATGTCAAGGAAGGTGCTATAAAAAAGCAGAAAAAAAGATTATAATTATATCTTGTATAGTATGTAAAAAAAGGTACCTAAACATACATAATTTAACATTAGCAGGATAGGCTCATCCGACTCCCCTTAAACGACATCACTCAATTGACTAACGAGTTGTAGCATGTCGGCCTCAAGAACTATAGGCCGCGAGTTCCATCGACATAAATGTTTTCATTGAGTAATAAATGTGTTTTAATTTTTCTAATTAATTTTTATAATAAATGTCTTATTCTAAACGAGCAAAGCTCGGTCACCAGGTACTATTGTATTAGGCTACTACTAAAATGTTTGTTTCCTTCCGTAAGACCAGTACACAGAATTTTGAAAAAATTGTATTAACTACAATGACAAAAATTAGTCCCTCTTTTGATAGTAAGAATTTAAATCTACTCATACTTCTTCCTTGGCGTATTCTGCTACATTAATTAAAAACAAATTAATTATTATATTAGTTAATTAAAATTACCAAATTCAACTTTCAACGTCCGGGTTTAACTCAAACTCTCAAACAAGAATGATAAATTAAACTTATTCTTCATTCTTCTCTTAAAATTCTGTTTTTTTTTTGCTTCTTAAAGTAGGCAGAGATTTACGCATCATGATGAGCCATGCAACTGCGGACTACGGAGTAAAATGTTCCTGGCTGCTTCCACAATCCACAGCAACGTTGTTCTAAAAATTTGTTAATTTTTATTAGCTTAAGAATATTCATAAGATAGGGATTTATTAGTTGGTTGAATAAGAGATTGTCACATGCATTAACTGAATTTAACATTGGCTTATTAGAAGCAGTTTTATTTCTCATTGGCCATATTCTGATATTATCTGATTTTGACCCGATGTAAGAAAATTTGAGATTTCAGTGGTTGCATAAATCTAGGCTTGGGATTCCTAATATTTGCATTTTCTCAATAATTGTTAATTATTACCAATAAAGGATTTTTAAAATCTGTTCCTCTCTGTTATTACTTACTAACAAAGAGAGTAGTATTAGAAATACTTAGTAACGGATAGTAAAGGATTTACATCCATGTTACATCCATCCATGTTCATCCATGTTACTAGCTCAATTATCAAGCATTAGTCAAAGAGTCAAATCAAGTAGTTTATTTGTCGTAGGCAAAAATGCATTGGCAATAGTTATGGTTTTAGGATAGGCCAACATACCGCGGTATGGTAGCTTCGGTCAATTCCCATTACAGTACAAATATAAAGTAAGTAAATTTAATCTCTGTTTCATTTTTTCAATATTAATATATGTATTTATATCCGTGGGTTCCCATCTTGTAGAATCCTATTTCGTAGAAATGGAGGTTTCCCATTCTGTAGAAAATAAAGGTTTCCAATCTAGGAAAAAGGATGCAATTCCGTCTAACTCACAGCCCATTCCACCTGTCACTCCGTGCGACAGTCAGGATTGTCGACAACGTGATAATGACGGTTTTTCACGGGTGTGTTATCATAATAAAACTAAGAAATTAACTTCAGTAAAGACCTCTCACTCTAAACCCATAAAGCTGATCTCGGGCAAGAATAGCAATAATAAACTTTTGGCAGTAACTAGGCAATCTTGGGTGTACGTGACCAGGTTTCAAGTGTCTACTTCAGAAGCCGACATTACAAATCATCTTCAATCATCATGCGCAGTCGGAAAGTGATGGTTTCAAGTGCAGCACATTCGACGGGACAACCGAAGATTGGCTTTACTGGCACGAAAGACTAAAGATCGCCTTGCGGAATGAGAACATCAAGAACGAGGACAAAAAGGGAGACGTTTTATTAGGACTGTTGGGACCACAACCTTTTAAGATAGTTTTTGACTCGGTTCAGCCAACACCACTCAGTAACCTCAGTTACAATGATGCCATAGAGATCTTGGACAAATACTACACAAGACCATGTGCTCCACTCTCACACAGAGTGAGCTTTACTCGCCGCCACAGACAAGAAGGTGAGTCGGTCATACATTTTGAACTAGCGCTTAGATCTATGGCTGGACACTGCCAGTTCGGCGATAGTTTGGACGAACGCCTAAGAGACCAGTTCATCCAAGGCATACAAAATGACAAGTGGCAATTAGAACTCCTGAGGTTACACGCGTCCACCAAGACTACATTTGCAAGTGTTGTTGAGTCCGCTAAACTACTTGAAAATGTGGACTCTCAACAACAACAAATTCAGTGTACAGCCGTGAATAAAGTCATAAATCGTGAAATACATAGCCCCAAGAGAAATAATTCCCAGAAACAGCATATAAAAAAAGATAAAGTTTGGGTATTACGTCTCGACAGAAATAAACACTGTCTCCGCTGTGGATATAGTAAACACTCGGATGAAGCTCAGTGTTCTGCTAAAGACACGGTTTGTGACAGCTGCGGGGGCAGAAATCATCTCTCCCGGGCTTGTTGAAGGAAGGCAACGCAAAAATAACGCGTAATACGGTCAACCAATTACAAGACGAATTTACTGCACATGGTAATGAGTTTTCTTGTTCGGACATTGATCAAGTGAGGACTGTACAGAAGGGTTCTAAAGTCATGATTAATGTTAAATTAAACAAACAAACGGTGGCAATGCTGTATGACCCAGGGGCTGCTTGCAGTATAATTGGTGAAAAACTATGGAAAGCATTGGGGTCACCACCTCTTACACCTACAAGTAACCTCACTGCTTACACAGGTGTAAGTATAGAAACGTTGGGGAAAGCATTTGTTAATGTTGATGCATTTGGTTGCTCCAAGAAACTACAACTAATTGTAGCAAAAAAAGACGACGTACCACTATTTGGATTAGATTGGGTTTTAAGCTTCAATCTCCCTTTACCACCAGGTGCAAAATTATGCTCTGTTGCTCAGAAACAAAACACATGTTTAACTGATAAAACATCCACATTGACAAACAAAATCATTGCAGAATTTCCTGATGTCTTCAATCCAACGCTAGGCACAATAAAAAACTGTAAAGTTGTGTTTCATATGGCTCGAGACGCTGTTCCAAAGGTTTCAAAGCCACGGCCTGTCCCTTTTTCGTTGAGAAAGGCAGTGGAAGATGAACTTGAGCGTTTAGTGAGCAATGGAGTACTGACGCCCGTGAACACTAGTAGAGAACCTGTCACTTGGTCCTCGCCAGTAGTTATTGTAGTGAAACCTTCCGGAGCAATACGTATTTGTGCGGATTTCAAAAACACGATAAACAAATACATGCTTCCAGACAACTACCCTATGCCTAGGTTTGAGGAAATCACCTCAAAGCTTACAGGAGGAATTGAATTTACAGTAATAGATCTAAAAGATGCATACTTACAGATGGAGGTTGATGCTTCAGTACAACAATTCCTTACAATTTCTACACACAAAGGTTTTTTTCGTTATTCACGCCTCCCTTTTGGTGTAAAAATAGCGACAGGCGCCTTCCAGAACAAGATGGATCAGGTATTATCAGGCTTTTCAGGAGTTGCTTGCCTCCTGGATGATGTCATCATAACAGCACAAACCAGAGAAGAACACATGGAACGCGTGCGGGAAGTTCTGAAACGTTTCAAAAACAACGGAATACGGGTCCAAGAATCAAAATGCAAATGGTTCCAAAAGTCTGTGAAGTATCTAGGTCACAGAATCAATAAATTAGGAATACATCCTACGTCTGAACACTTGGAAGCCATGAAAAACATGCCGTCACCGAAAAATTCCAAGGAGTTGAGGTCTTTCCTAGGTTCAATAAATTATTACAGTAAGTTTGTACCTCATCTACAGTCATTGTGTGTGCCACAACACAAACTACTAAGGAAAGAAGAAAAATGGAATTGGACTGAAAAACATGAACAAATAGCAACAAAACTACGACACCTTCTAACTTCATCAGACACTCTGACACACTATGATGAGTCGTTACCTCTAATCCTTGCTACAGATGCAAGCGAGGTCGGCCTGGGCGCAGCCCTTTTTCATAGATATGCTGATGGAAAAGAGAGGCCCGTTGCTTTTGCATCAAGACGCCTGGATCACGCTGAGAATCGATACAGTGTGATAGAAAAAGAAGCGTTAGGTTTAATATTTGGAGTCACACGTTTTCAACAATACCTTTTCGGTAGACACTTTGAAATTCGAACCGATCACAAAGTCGTTAATAAAACTGTTTGGTGAACATGATGAAATTCCAAAAGTTGTATCGAACCGGATTGCAAGGTGGGCGTTAACCTTGAGTGCTTATGACTACTCTATCAACTATCAAAAAGGAAAAGATAACACAACGGCAGACATTCTGTCGAGATTTCCTCTAAAAACTGAAATCAAATCTGCAGAGGAAAGTCTAGGTGAAAATAACGGGTCACATCTATTTCATCTTCGATCCCAAGTCTTACCGCTATCCGCACGGACCTTACGCGAATCAACAACTCACGACCCTGTTCTATCTAAAGTTATCAACTATTTGAAAAGTGGTTGGCCTACGTCTGATATAAACGAACATGTTCTACCTTACTTCAACAAACGAGAGGAATTCTCATTCGAAAATGGTGTTCTTCTGTGGTCTGGTCGTTTAGTCATACCGGCAAATCTGAGGAAAAGGGTGATAGAAGTTCTACATGAAGGTCATCCGGGTATTGTAGCGATGAAAGGAAAAGCACGTTTCCAAGTTTGGTGGCCTAAAATAGACAGAGAATTAGAGGAATACACAAAACATTGTACGGGCTGTCAAGAAAACAGAAACAAAGATATGGAGATGCCCCTTTTCTCATGGACTGTTCCAACTGAAGTATGGTCCAGGATCCACATCGATTTTGCTGGACCTTTCATGGGGAAAATGTGGTTGATTGTTGTGGACGCAAAATCAAAGTGGCTTGAGGTGATACCTACCGCAACAACCACAACGAAATCCACCATAAATATCCTTGAAGAGCTATTTTCAAGGTATGGTTACCCAAAGATAATTGTAAGTGACACTGGCTCCCAGCTCACGTCTCACGAGTTTCAGTCATTCTGCAAGAACCTTAACATCAAACACGCCCGGATCACTCCTTATCACCCGAAAAGCAACGGTCTAGCAGAGCGATGTGTTCGAACATTCAAGGAGAGAATGAATGCATCAAGGGAGAATGGTGGTACAATCCATGATAAGTTAAACAAATTTCTATTTGCTTATAGAACGTCACCAAAGAGATCAACTGGCAAAACTCCGGCTTACATGATGTTTGGAAGAGAATTACGTTCCAAGCTGGATCTTCTTTTTCCCGATGTAGAAGGAAAAATGGATGAAGATCTCATGCAACAACGGAAAAACAAATACCCATCCAAGGTGAAAGTTTTTGAAGAAAGTGCAAATGTTTGGGTACTTAACCAATCGGGTGCTGGGTACAGGAAAGGAAATATAGTAAAAGTGAATGGACCCTACTCCTACCTGGTAAATGTAGATGGAATCCAAAGGAGATGCCATGCCGATCAGTTGAGATCTGATGATTGAAGAAAGGGGGAAGTGTAGTGTACCATATGTTTAATTGTAATAATATGTTTGTTTACCTTTTTGTTTTTTGTATTGTGAACGATTAACCTAAAATAGACACACATTACTTGTTTTGCGTATTATTATTTATATTTGTACAATTTGTTATTAAGTCAAAGTATTAGTTTGCTACACTCAGGAACTGGAAAGTGAAATTATGTCTCCAGACCTGTGGCCTACCGGTATTCTAATCGGGAAATATTTCCCTCCCCGCTCAACAGGTAAATCAGGACCAGGTTTAAGTGATCAGACGGTAAATGATCAAGATAATTTTTTAGTGGACTCGGTGCAAAAAAACTCAGAAAATTAAACATGGATATAGTACACCCTACAATGTAAGTACTCCTTTAGCCTACAGGTTTTGTGTGATTTCTTTACTTTTTCTGAACATTCAGGGGCTCAGTGACAAAATGCCTTTGCTTGAGGTTTTACTTTACAACAACAGTGTGATTTTGTTTGCCTCTCAGAACATTGGATTCCAGCTACAGGTATGGATTTTATAAACCTAAATGGCTACAATCTAGTCACCTGCTTTGCAAGGAGTCAGTTTAATAGAGGGGGGACTCTTATCTTAGCTCGTAAATGTTTTGACTGCAATGTGCTAGACCTATCACCATACTCCATTGAAAAAATTATTGAGGCGTGCGGTGTAATTGTTCACTCGCATAAACTTATTATAATTTCATTATATCGAACTCCAGACAGTAACGAGTGGATTTTCTTAGAACACTTTGAGAAAATCCTACTCTTTGTGTGCAAGTCGACAAGTTACAAGATCATTGTTGGCGGTGACGTGAACTCGCAATTTGACGTTACGACAGACAAGAGGTCAGCAGCAGTCTTCCTCAATCTTCTGCGACAATTTAACATCTACTTCCATAATGACAAGCCGACCCGTGGCAACGCCTGCTTGGACAATGTATTTTCTAACTTCAATAAATCTGATGTTTTCTGTGGTACTGTAACCACAGTGAAATGGAAAATTTCACAGACCATGCTGGTCTTATTTTTCGAACTGTCTCAGAATGTATTATCGAGCCGGATAAGATTAACCCCCCTCCGTTAGAAGAATCTTTTCCGTACAAAACCTGAAAATTTTTAAATTCAAAATTTCCAGGATCAATTGGCAACAATATTTCGACCAACATTGGCACAACCCAGGTAATGTTTTTTCTACTTTTTTTGAAATATTTTCGCATGTGTTTGATGAGTGCTTCCCTCTCCGTAAGTCACGCCCCAAGCCTAACTTGGATGGTAAACAGAACCATGCCTGGTTTACGGACAATCTTGCCAGGCTCAGAGACCAGGTAAAATATGCCTATGATATATATAAAATAGATAGTACCGATAAGAATAAGCTGTTCTATAAGAAAATAAAGAATAATTATAAAAAAGAGGTTAATATGGCCAAGCTCAATTATAATGCAATCACTATTGACAACTCAAGTAATAAATGCAAATCAGCTTGGGCAATCATAAAGCAAAATACAAAGCCCTCCAATGTTAATGACAGTTTACCGTTCCATCCAAATGTCCTAAACCAGTTCTTTATAGATTCTGTCAATAATATAAGAAACAGTATAGAACAGCCAGTACAAACATATGATCACTTTCTCAATCAAGTTCCTGTCACGAATCATGCCTTTGTTTTTAATCCTGTCTCTTGCTCAGAGGTTATGTCAACAATCAGTAAAATGAAGTGTTCAAAAACTAGAGACTTTTATGATCTGTCAAACTGGTTCCTTAAAGAAATTTCAAGCACAATCATAGAACCTCTCACTTTTTGCGTCAACGCATGCCTTAATGAAGGGATTTTCCCTGATTTTCTCAAAATTTCAAAAATTTGTCCAATTTTCAAAAAAGGGGATAAGAATTGCCCAGGCAACTATCGGCCTATATGCCTAGTACCTGTACTGTCCAAGGTGCTAGAGCACATAATTTACAATCAGGTAACCAACTTTTTTGAGCATAACTCAATTTTTAATAAACATCAATTTGGTTTTAGAAGAGGACAGTCCACTGTGAATGCAATTGATTCCATGGTCCAGGACATTCTTAGTGCCTTTGAAAGAAGGGATTTTGCCTGGGCTACATTTATTGATTTAAGTAAGGCCTTTGACTGTGTTGATCATGATGTACTGCTTCACAAGTTGGAATTTTATGGTTTCAAAAATGGGGCTCTAAACCTTTTTCAATCATATCTTACCAATAGGAGGCAGGCGGTGTACGCAAGAGGTGAATGGTCCTCCATCGCCATAAGCAACTGCGGGGTTCCCCAGGGTTCTGTTCTGGGTCCCCTTCTGTTTCTGATCGCAATCAATGATCTACCTTTTACCATAAATTGCAACTCTTATGTTTATGCAGACGACACTACTTTGATATCTAATCATAATGATATTTTGCAACTTAAAACTATTGCCAAAAGCTCACTAAGTAGTGCTGCAGAGTGGTTCTCAGCCAACAGTTTCTTACTGAATAAGGATAAAACTCAAACTGTTATTTTTGGTCTTAGGCAGTTAAATAACCTAGATCTATTGGAGGTAGAATTAAATAATGTTGTCAAGTTTCTGGGAGTCTATATCGACAGTCAATTAACTTGGACACATCACACAGACCATCTTTGTACTAAACTCAGTAGGTTAACCTTCCTGTTTAGAAGACTTAATGATTTGGTCCCAGAAGATTATGTCAAAACAGCCTACTTTGCATTTGTACACTCTGTTCTGAGCTACGGTATAATCTTTTGGGGTAATAGCTCTCATGTTTGCGATGTACTGATTATGCAAAAGAAGATTGTGCGCATTATAGCCAAGGCAAGTCCTACTGCACACTGTAGACCTTTATTTGTTGAATTGAATATATTGACTGTTATTAATTTATAATGGAAATGCTTGTACCTTGGGTCAGTTTCGTTCTCTTGCCCATAACTCAAAAGTTAATTATATTTTGGACTGGTTTTCATATTAAATTAATTAAACATGTTATTAGGACCTTGCAAAACCAATCTAAATACTTTATTTTAATATTTACTATTTTTAAAGTATTTTTTTCTAAAGAAAAAAAATGGTGTACCTTGGACCACCCCCACCGTACCTTGGGCCACCCCGTGTTGTACCATGGGCCACCTCCTTGTACCTTGGGCCAAAACTTTATAATATTAAAGGAAGAGGAAAATGAACAAGAAGTCAAGTAACAAAAGTGTATTTATAATAAAAAATAAAACAAAAGTGTAAAATTCATTTAAAATGCCTCTGCAGTGTTGTGCGTTATACATTGCACAATTTTGCTGCATTTCTAATTGAACTTCGTGATTCAAGGACAAGCTGAATAGCCTCCTGCAATTTTTCAAGAGACAATTTAGGGCGTTTGATCCCTTCCTTACTCCTTGGCATCTAAAGAACCAAAACAAACACATTGTAAGAATTTATGGATTGTACCTTGGGCCGGCCCAAGGTACAAGTAGTGTTTGTGACCCATGGTACAATGATGGTAGACACAATTTTTAGGTTAAGATATCTTAACAAATAGTTTGTCTAGAAACCTAATCGTAGTATCATTTTAAACCTAAAAGAGCACTTTTTTAAGAATCAAGTGTTAAATTATTCATAATATACTTTTTTTACAAATAATGAAGCTGCAACTGAGATGGAAAAAATTTACTTTTGTAATGGCAAATTCAACTTTTACTCATGATAGGACAACCTGCAAGATTAGACGTTGGAATGTTAGCTGGGAAAGCTTCTTTCAGGAATGCCATTACACTGCTACCTTCAAAACTAAAATTCCCTGCATGGAAAGAGAATTACCTGGGGTGGCCCAAGGTACATTGTGGCCCAAGGTACAAGCATTTCCCCTATCCAATACTATAATACGAGCAAGGTTTGTATATATATATATATATTTGCACACGGATCTCGAAAACGGCGCCGAGGAATTTCTTTAAATTTTGGAAATAACTAATTTCCGAGTAGAAAATAAGTTCTAGATAGGTCTAATGTCCAGGAAAATTCGTGTTTTCTTGTAATATTAAGTTTAAAATCTAAAAATTTAACATTACGCTTATGGAGAATCAAATGTAAATTTGCACACGGATCTCGAAAACGGCGCCGAGGATTTTCTTTAAATTTTGGAAATAACTAATTTCCGAGTAGAAAATAAGTTCTAGATAGGTCTAATGTCCAGGAAAATTCGTGTTTTCTTGTAATATTAAGTTTAAAATCTAAAAATTTAACATTACGCTTATGGAGAATCAAATGTAAACAATGCAAACCAAAACAGCTGTTTATAAACGTTTGACAGTTCTTGATTGAAGACGGCAAAGAACAATATGTGAATAGAGGTTTTTCATAAATATTTATTTTATGTATGTAATAAATGTAAAATTATCAGGTTACTAAACAATTTGTAAAAACTTAAGGATAACATAGCTGTGCGAAATAAAAGCAGAAAAAGTATTTCCAAAATCTTCCGTGTTTTGATAGAAAACGTATTCGTTGTATTGCTTGAAGCCACTGTAACAAACTAATTAATTGATGTAAATTAAATCTCTCTTTTGCTTTTCAATCCTCATTCCGTTTATAAAAAAATCAGTTGATCACAGGCTAATAATAACGGTATGGGTAATTAAACAGTAAATGATCGGCTTTGGCTTTTGGAAAAGACGTTAAACGACATCGTTCAATTGACTAACCTCGTAGCCGAGTTGTAGCATGTCGGCCTCAAGAACTATATGCCGCGAGTTCCATCCACATAAATGTTTTCATTGAGTAATAAATGTGTTTTAATTTTTCGAATTAATTTTTATAATAAATGTCTTATTCTAAACGAGCAAAGCTCGGTCACCAGGTACTATTTTAAATTTAATGTTAACTAGTTTTAAGGAAAATAGACTCCCACACCATTAGAGGTGATTTTCATAATTTTGAAACAAGATACAGAGAACGGTTTGATATACCCTATGTTAGGCTAAGCAAGACAAAACAAAGTTACAAAATAATCGGTTTAAAGTGCCTGAATAAGTTGCCACATGGAGTGCTTGCACTACCTCCAAAAAAATTCAAAACCAAAATACAACAATGGCTTATCAGAAATCCTTTTTACAGTATTAATGAATTTCTTAATATACCAACCCCTGTGATACTAAACTAAGTAGTTACTGTATAAAGCTTCACCTTCTAGGCATTTTGTTTAAGTCCTCTTTTTGCCCGCTTTGTTGACTGTATTTATTTATTTGTTATTTATTTGTTTTGATACTGTAATTTATATACTATTTATATTGACTTGTTACCCATAACATAATAACCTTTCTTGACTCTTCCAGATGCATGTACTTGCCTATTGGAATAAATATTTTGAATCTTTGAATAAGTACCTGGTGACCGAGCTTTGCTCGGATAGAATAAGACATGTTTTTACAAGATAATTAGCAAAATTAAAACAAATTTACTGCCTAATGAAAACATTTATGTGGTTGAAATAAAACCGATTTAATACACCATAATTAATATAGCACTGAAGAAATAGTATCGTCCCTGGTGGGAATGGAACTCGCGACCTATAGTTCTTGAGGCCGACCGACATGCTACAACTCGGCTACGACGTTAGTCAATTGAGCGATAACGTTTAACGTCTTTTAGCCAAAGCCGATCATTTACTGTATAATTATCCATACCGTTATTATTAGCCTGCGATCAACTGATTTTGTTATAAACGGAATGAGGATTGAAAAGCAAAAGAGAAATTTAATTTACATCAATTAATTGGTTTGTTCCAGTGGCTTCAAGCAATACAACGAATACGTTTTCTATCAAAACACGGAAGATTTTGGAAATACTTTTTTCTGCTTTTATTTCGCACAGCTATCCTTCAGTTCCTTAAATCCTTAAGTTTTTACAAATTGTTTAGTAACCTGATAATTTTGCATTTATTTAATTCATAAAATAAATATTAATGCATAACCTCTATATTGTTCCCCGTAGTCTTCAATCAAGAACTGTCAAACGGTTATAACAGCTGTTTTGGTTTGTATTGTTTACATTTTATTCTTTATAAACGTAATGTTAAATTTTTAGACTTTAAACTTAATATTACAGTAAAACACGAATTTTCCTGGACATTAGACCTATCTAGAACTTATTTTCTACTCGGAAATTAGTTATTTCCAAAATTTAAAGAAATTCCTCAGTGCCGTTTTCGAGATCCGTGTGCAAATATATATACGAGTATATATATATATATATATATATATATACAAACCTTGCTCGTATTATAGTATTGGATTAAAGACTACGGCCTTCAATAATTAGGCTTAGATCTATCAAAGCTAGGTAAATAAAAGCTCTCAATGGATTATATTTTGTATTTGCAACTAAAAAAAGATGATTTGATATTTTATAAATTCTGTCTGAGGCCCAATTAAGCTGCACATGAGTATATAATAATTATTATAATTATTTATTCATCTATGCCTATCAATAGTGACTAGAAACTTAGCAAAGAAATTTTTTATTAATAAATTCTACACGATTGGAAACTCTCATTTTCTACGAAATAGGATTCTACAGGATGGTATCGCACCTAGCAAAGGTCATGAAACACACGTTAATTACAATGCCATGTTATAGATTATTATTAGATTGAATTAGATCATACAAATGATGACCATAGGTATTGTAAGCAAAGTATGAATGAGGGTAGAATGTAAAATGATTGTGGCGCGTCCCAATAGTTACAACAATAATGATTTGCTTATTTTGCTGTTAATTAATTTAACACAATCACAATTAATTATACTCTGTTATTTTTTCTATTGTTTTTATATATATATATATATATATATATATATATATATATATATATATATATATATATATATATATATATATATATATATAAATGGTGTAGAATCCAATCGTGTAGAAATTTAAGGGTTTCCAATCGTGCAGAAAGTGAGCTCTTACAATTCTTCAGAAATATTTAAAATCGTCTTAAATTGTAGAAAATGAAGGTTTCCAATTCTGTAGAAAATGGAGGTTTCCCATTTTGTAGAAACACAAGATCGTTCAATTTTGTAGAATTTCACTTACTCTATGGAACAAATAGACAGGGTTGCCATGTGCACGATAATAATTTTGAGGACGGTTAACAGCTGTCACTACCTAGTAAGCTAACGTGTAGCTAACGTTATTTCTTCTTTTTAGCTGTGTCTGGCAAGACTAGTTTCAAAGAAGAATAAACCATTATAAATTTGATTGATATGTATTATCAGAGAGGAACGGATTATAAGTTCTTTACTATCCGTTCATCTATGGTATTTTCATCATTCATAATATACGTAACTATAAGAAATAAACGTTTATAATTAATAACTGATTTAAGTCTTGTAAGATATCTACTAATAATAATTAATTAACAAAGTGAAGTAACTAACCAGGATGTTTATAGAATTAGTTAGTATGAATAGCTAAAACAATAAAAGTACATATAGTGGTAATATATTGGTTTGGTATACGTTTGTCTCGGTTATTTAGTTATTTGGTGAGTATAACATATAAATCCAAATTTAAATCGTTTCTTTTATTGTTTAAATAAAAAATATTCCATTTAAAATATTAGCAATAGGAAAAAGAGTATATCATTTTGAATTTCAAGTTTTAAATGTTGCCATTATGGTAATTATTTTTTAAATGAATAGCCATGTTATTTGACGAATTACTGATTAATTAGTTATTAATTGATTACATGACTACCTTTGGTTTCAGCTCTTTTGAGGGAAGATCATTTATCTGTTGTGATGGAACTGTAACCAGCCTTTTATCTATAGGAAATAATAGTTTCGTTGGAGATTACGTTACTATTTATTATATACTACAGTACTACTTACTTACTAGTCAAGCTTTACTATTCATTAGAATACATTAATCAGAGTGAAACTGATTTTCTAGTGTTGGTTGCCATTATTCGCATATCGCGTTAATATACCCTGAGCTTTTAAGTTGATCCTCAGGTAAATTTTTAAAAGATCTCCAAATAAAGTTATTTTCTACGATATATTATTTTTGTTTTTGTTTCATATGTTATATAACACTATTTATGGGCAATTCAAATACTCATAGCTCCAAAGTAATGCAGGATGGAAGCCCTGTATTAAAATGTTAAAAGTCTATTAATATGTATATTAAGCACACTTTTATTATTAAAATTCCGTTTTGTTACTGTTATCATGTGATATTGACTTGCAATGTACTTGGAGCTGACAGTCTGTTGTCAATGTAATTTTCCATAGCAGATTGCATATGCACTACCATGAATCGAAACTAAATTTTTTTTTTATATATAACTTTTAAAACTTATAAAATTTACATTTACAATCTGTTCAAAAATTAGAACAATAAGCAAATATGAGGAAATTACAAAACATGAGTTAAAATTCATTTTAAAATGAATTTAACGTAAAAATTGCGTTATACAACACAAATGATTAAGAAAAAAAACCCGAAAACAAATATATGACAGTTAAGCAAAACGTAGGTGAACATCTAAAACATGCGTTCTCTGAAGTCTATAGGTAGCATTGCTATTGTCCAATAGATTAACCGCCAAGAAGTTGGGATGTTTTTCTAGCTTTTCGAGGTATTTCGTTCCGAATTTTCTAATTTCTTCTTTGACTGTGGGGACGCCACAGTCATTATGGATTGTTTTATTACTGACAAACCAAGGGGCTTGGAGGATTTGTCGAAGCACTTTTGATTGAAATCTTTGTATGATTTCTATATTGGAAACACTAGAAGCCCCCCACAGTTGAACTCCATACGTCCATACAGGTTTAAGCATGACTTTGTATAGTAACAATTTATTTTCAAGTGTTAATTTGGATTTTTTGTTTAAAAGCCAGGAGAGATTTCTTAATTTTGTATCAAGGGACATTCTTTTATTCCAAATGTGCTTCTTCCAAGTAAGTCTCTCATCAAGAGTGAAGCCTAGGTATTTTACCTCATGTGATTGAGGAATGTTAATGTTATTTAGTGTCACTGGGGGACATCTGCCAAATCTGGTGGTAAATACTATGTGAACAGATTTTGTTTCATTAACTTTAATCCTCCATTTCTTTAGCCATTCAGATAGGTTGTTTAGAGCGCCTTGAAGATTCACAGAGGCCATTACGGGATCTTGATGAGATGATAATATGGCTGTGTCGTCTGCAAAGGTAGCCACACAGACACTAGGATTTTCAGGTAGGTCCGCGGTGAACAGTGTGTATAACACAGGACCTAGCACGCTTCTTGAGGGACTCCTGCTTGGATGGGATGCAGATTTGTGACGCTATCTCCAAATTTTACTCTGAAATATCGCTCAGTTAAGTATGATTTTATCAACATGTAGTATGAGTGAGGAAGATGAAATTTGAGTTTGTATAAGAGGCCGAGATGCCAAACTCTGTCGAAGGCTTGACTAACATCTATAAAAACAGCAGAGCAATATTTCTTGGTCTCAAGGTCTTCTTTAATGATGTTAGTTACT